>JAPTYR010000025.1:28190212-28201881 GCA_029814505.1 Siphamia roseigaster | reverse complement strand
GAAATGGACGGACAATCATTTTTTTCTTAATTGAGGGTTTTGCTGAAACAGAAGATGACTGGATCTGTGAAAGAGGTGTTTCAGGTTTTAATCCTGACTGTCGGTATACAATGCAGATGTGTGTTTTCATTTAGACTAGTGAGAAATGGAAGGATTAAAACAAAATGATATCCATTCTCTGGTTTTTCTCAGGGAGCATGAAGTGAAATCCTAAAGGAACAGGAAAGAGATCTCCCCTTAGCCCACATTGTCCAAAACTCTGCCTTTTCATCCTCCTCTCTGTTCTTATCATTTCACTTTTCTACTTTTAACGCGAGGAAGATCTTGAATACGACCCCCAGTCCCACCCTTTACTCTTTTAAAACACACACAGGCACATGTACAATCCTAACCTCAGATGACAACTGTGATGTTTGTTTTCCTGATGTAACAAACTTCCACCTGGAAACAAAGCCTACTGAAGGAGGCAATTCACACTCCTCCATTAATACACTTTACATACACTGTTAGTGTAGTTGGATTGTTTTGTATGCGAGTGGATTTTAACACCAAAGCTTTGAGGGATAGATCTATGAAAATATTTTAAATGAATGAAATACATGTTTAAGTTTATAGAATTAAAGGTGACATTTAAACTGATGATGGTGTATAAAAATAAATACAGCTTCTGTTTTGCACATATACAGTAATAGATTCAGGTTCCTGAATCACTCACATCTCTGTAGAACCAGCCCTCAGCATACATTTCCTTTTTTCCCTTCATCTTCCCACCTTTCAAAACTAATATAAAAAAATAATGAATTTGTCATAATGGCTATGATGTACCAATAGTGTGTTTGCATTTGCAATGCCTATGTATTGTAGACACTGGAAAAAGAGTGATAAGATTTAACTTTGTTGTTAATATGATGAATATGAATATACTTATTCCTTTGGTATCATTCTTACTGGTTGGTGTGTGTGCTCATCTAGGGCAGTGAGGATCATGTGAATAGTGTTTTGAGTGTCTGTGTGTGTCAGCACTCCCTCATTGGGCCTCATTTATCAAATATCACACACAAGTCCTCATGTAATATAACAGATTTTGAATGCAAATTGGGTTAAGAACATAAATTTGGAGTGCATGGCTCATACAGTGAATGCATTCAACTGAAGCGTGTCAACAGTTCCCATTTATTTTTTCCCATTTCTTTGACAGAATTACAAATAAATGAGGCCTGTTGTCCATAAGCACATGCTTCAGTAAATCCAAACCTGTTGATTTGTAAAATGCACCACCCATAGCCCAAGCTGTTCCTGCTAGTAGTGCCTTTTGTTTAATGAGCTCCTGTGTATCTATGTACAGTGTGTTTCAGTACACAGGTGCCTGACTGTATGTATGGGTTATTTTACATGTGTGCACATACATCTGTGTTTCTTGGGGTGGTGTTGTACACTGTATGTATTTTTTTTTCTTGTTATGCCGCCCACCCTAAACACCTGTTTGTCCTTCCAACAAGGTGTGCGTGCGTGTGTGCGTGTGCGTGTACGTGCGTGTGTGTGTGTCTGTGTCTGTGTGCCTGTGTGTGCATGTTATTTATTTCGTGGTTTGAGCCATCCCTGTGATATTACATCAAGGATGTTAAGACTTAATGCTTCTTTGCTAATTATTTTTTTGAAGAGGTGTGTATAAATATATCAGTAGAACTGTACAGATTATGAAGAATGAAATAAAAAAAAAAAGGTCACCCCTTAATCTAATGGAAAATGTTTTTTTGTTGCAACATGATTTGACATAAAACATTTAATAAGTTCTGCATTTTTAGGAACAGGACTCAGAATGACTCCCAGTGGACATTTCTTTCTCTAATACAAGAGAACAGGTACTTGTGCATCTATATACCATACATTTTTGTTTGGTTTTTTTTCCCGCACAAAAACCTTTTCATATGATTGATGACTATAGGAGTTCCAACAGGAGATGGAAGAAATGTACAGTTTCACAGAAAGGATTTTTTTTTTTTTTTAGCAAGGAGTTGGGTCACATAAAGGGAGGAGAACCTATATTGATTTCACTTCCCCAAATTGGTAGGACAAGCAGAAGTTTTGTTTTTGTTTTTTACAGCTGGACTCGATCTACCTTCAGTCATGGAACTGCCTCCCGTGTTCTATTATTGTTAGATTTTCATATCTGCAATGAAACAAGCAATGAGTTTGGCCATCACATTATTATTTTTACATGACTGTCTTGCATGGCTTTCCAATCACCAGCAGGTGGTGATATCTCATCTGAAAGCAGAAACTTTAATTTGGATATATGTTCATTAAGCAAAATGGAAGTTCTGTTTGGTCATGTGCAGCTGACTGTGATAATGTTTAGGTTTTTCTATTTGATTATGTTTGACAAAGGAACGCATTCTGGGTTAACTGAGTCATGACAACAACACCAGCACTTAATCTGGTTGTCTTTGAGCAGATTCCTCTCTCAGAGGGCAGTCAAAATAAAGTGTTAGACCAATAAACCTACAGGTGTTGGTGTCTGTCAAGGCTCTGAGACCAAATGCAGCTTGAGTTCCAACTCCACAAGGACCTATAGGTAGCTTTGCACCTGGTCCCATCTCTTGCTGTGGTGGTACATTCATGTAAATTGGCAGTGGTGCTTGTCCCTCACACTTACACCTCTGTAACATTTAAAGAGGAAAGTGCATTAAGCAGATCAGTTTAGAAGTATTGTCACCCTACTCTCTCCACACCACCAACTAAGAATACTCAGCACAGCCAAGCTGGCCTTAAGGGCTGGCTGCTGCCCAGTGGGCTGCCTGAAACTGTGTCACTATGCTTATTTATGGCAGCAAATATAGACAAACCCCTCTTCTCACCTCTGAGAATGAGCTAAGTTTAGTATCACCCTCAGCCCAGCATGTATCACTGTCTGAATTTAGCCTGCTCCTCTTCTCATGCCTGGCCCATCTCACTCTGTCTGTCCCCTAACTATATCCAGCCCTGTATGGATCTCCATACTGTCTCTCCACTTTCAATCCACAGTCGAGCTTTTCTCAGAGGATATGAAAACTGAATGCCCCCCCCCCCCCCCAAAAAAAAAAAACAAAAAAAAAAAAAACAGAACTTTGGGATGCCCAAGGATGCAAATACTGGTTATTGTCTTTGTAGGTGTGAGGGTTTCAAGCACCTGTAGCTCAAGTTGAAATCTCAAAATGCTCAATGTTCAGTATTTTTCTCTTAAATGGCTTCAGTCATCAATAACATATTGTTATGACTTCATTCCATGTCTGTCAGCTGGTATGTTTATCTACTGATTTATTTATAGTAGCTTCACTTTATACACTGTGTATAAGCAATTAATCACAAAAATATTTGATTTTATTTGCGTAAGGAGTTTTTGTTTTCTGCAGCATGAAAGGTTATGTTTCTACAGCTCATCCAGTGCAATATCTCTACAGGTGATGTAGACCATCGAGATGTGATATAAAATTAACATTCTTACATGCAAACTTGGATTTTATCACATTTGGCAGAATATTACCTTTCAGAAATGCTTCCTTTGACACTCACTATTTTTACCAACCTGACTCATTTGTTGCATTATTCACCAACAGTAACCCAGAGGTTGTGCTTGTTATTACATTATAGATTTATTATTTAACTTCGCAACTGATCTATAACATATGGAATGACAATATATTAATCTATTGTCATTGAGCATTAATTATAGTTGAAGTGTGAGCTACATATGTTTAGATCAATACCCAAAGGTAAAATGTAACTGAGGTCTTTTACTCTAGAGGACTTACATACAGTGTTGACATTCAATATTTGTCCTACATATAACCTAAGTACTTGTATTTTCTATCCCACTTTTCCTATATTTGTTACTCCACTAAATTTGGGACTTAACTTGACATGTTTTACACAAAAAAAGCATATGCTGATCATGTGATGCTGGTCTATACCACTACAGTTCCCAAAGGTATTAAAATGCTCAGAATAACATAGGCTAATATTCTAGTAATATTCTCTAAAGATTAGGCTACTTTTAATATCTACTAAAGTTTTTACTCGGATAAGTACTTTTTTATTAACTCCAAAACGTGATCTAAAATGCTTAATATCACTTGAATCACTAATCTTATCAATACATGTAAATAACTGAGGTAAATCCAGGTCCTCAGCTTCTCGTGGTCATCAGATATATATGACCCTTTCAGTTTTCAGAGGCTCTGTAGTTAATGTGGTGACTCTGCCATGTCAAACCCATGCGGTTTAACAAATGGCTAGTTGGAGACGCTTGTTTTTTTATTTTTAGTTAATGATATCTTTGCTGAAATGATATAATCTGATATGATAACCTTTGAATTTACTATGAGCTTAGCAGTGGTTCCCAACTTTTTTTGGTTTGTGACTCCATTTTAATATCACAGATTTCTAGCCAACCCCAAACATTCAAAATTGGGACTTTTTTGTTATTTTTATTGATCATGTAATAATTTGCTATACAATGTTACAAATAAACATTAATTTTAGGCAACATTTAGTCAATATAATGTATATTGTTATGGGCAGAGGCATAAATGCCAGTTTTTGATTACTGCACAAAGTAAGAATTTTATTTTCCATGGTCAGGATATGTACAGTCAGTCCAGCTTTTATTTACAAGGCTGTAAATTAATGCTGAACAAACAATAACTCAAACAATGAATTATGAAAGAGCTGCATGGTTTTCAAAAAGTCAGAGAGAAAAATGGGTTTGGGTATTACTGGGTATTTCTGAATTAAGAAGTATTTTAAATGTGGGACTTTGATGGAGAATAGCTGTACATGTACGTCGTTTTGCAGTAGATCCAGCTTCACCCTGGAGCAGATTTCTACTCCAGGTCTGCAGCAGGACCACAGTGGTGCAGGGTCCGGTGCGTGCCGAACCGCCATTGCCCGCTGGGGGTCGCCCTGGTAATGTTTGTTGGTGCTAGCTAAGCCCCGCCCCGCTCTCTCCCTCCAGAGCCTGCTGACTCCAGGGTCGTGAAGACAGACACCCTTAGCAACAACCAACAACAAACAGCTGTGTCGAATAAGATACTCCAACTGCGGTGTCGAATAAAATACTCCAACTGAGAGAAGACGGATTGAACACTGCAGCTTTATTGCTCTGAATACAGGTGAGGTCCGTCTGAGGAGACGCTTATTTTCGTGGTGAACATGGGGCTTGAGTACAGCTAACAAGCTAGCCTGTTTTTGGCTAGCTACCCCCGAAGACGACCGAAGCTGCCCCATCCTGTCCCGGAGGGCTACGAAATCCTGGGGGGCTCAACGAGTGGTAGCGTCGCTGTTTGCTAACTACAAACTCTGCGGAAATAAGCACGGGAATGGTGCCCTGGATCGATTCCTTTTACCGACAGAGAAAGGCGAGGGGCACACGGGTCAGACTACCAAGCTGTAATATTTGGACTCAAACTATTTTTAACGGAGGGAGCGGCTCGCGTGCGGACGACTGTTTTTGTGGCTGTGCGAGCTAGCTGGCTAGCTAGCAGAAGGAAACGACCCCCATCCACTGCTCAGGTTTTTTTCCCCCAAGTGCAACCAAGGGCTACACAGCGCACTGAATGCACATTTTTGTGTTTTTTTTAGAGCAACGATAAATTGCAGTATACGCCAAGAGAAAAACTGTCTGATCCAAGGGAATAATAAGTCCAGTTAGTTCAGCCGAAACCCCAACTCAAGGCGACCTGGACTCACACCGACCATTGCAAACTTGTACATGCTGTTAGCTACAGAGGCTACGTGAATGTAGTTTGTCCTTTAGTTTTTTTTATCTGCTTATTCGGAAGATTTCTTTTTCTTCACTTCGGATGCTGGCATCACGTATTAAATGCAACCATGATGATAATAAGCAGGAAACCAGAGGGCCCAATATCAACAGGTAACCATAACAACAAAAGTTTTGGATGTCATCTACTTCGCTCCATGGGTGTTTATGAAAGATTTGCACTTATGTTAAAGTTAGAGTTGGAACAAGGTGAAAGCTATGCCTTAATGTTAAAAATAAACAATACCTTTGAAAAGCTGTTGGTGTTTACAGCAGTATCGTAAAAGTCATGTTTAATTTTATGACGTGATGCATGTAGTTGCAGAGTTTTTTGTTTTGCTGTTTATCCTCATCAATCAGGAAGTGTCTTATTTGTTTTGGAGACAGTCCAGAAAGCTGCGTTAGTTTTATGCCTTCCCAGTAAGCAATTATCTATCCTTATCAAAGTATGCTTGGCCTCCATCAGTCCCATGACTGTGACTCTTATCTTTTAAACAGCTGTAATTGTTGTTATTCAGTCCTTCGTTGGCATCGTGAGCTCAACTTTATTTGGATGAAGTGTGATTGGACCACTAGCATTTATTTACCTTGGTTGTAAACTAGGAAGTCAAATACAACATGGCTTTCAAGAAGTCCCTGTCAGATATGCTGTCTGTACATTGGACCTATTGACTATAAGGAAGCTCTTTGTTCCGAATCCTTGGAAGAGAGTGGGACAGAAAACTGACTTTATCTCACATACATGTTTAACAAAACATGATCAGCCCTATCTGTGTGTCTGAACCTTGTTCTCTAGCCTTCACAGTGTGGAGAGCTGAAGGCCAGCTGTACATAGTAGGCTGGATGTTTAATGTCATTGAGGTTCAAGTTCTGTTTGTTTCTCTTCCAGAGAAAGTTTGTTTGGACAGCGGAGTCAGATGTTGTGCAAAAAGTGTTGAGCCCCCGCTGAGTAATTAGAAGTTTGCAGAGAGCTAATGGAGTCTGTTCTTGCCTAATATTATGAGTGGAGCCTAATGCCTCTGTTTGCTGTGCTGTGCAGGTCTAATACGTCTGTATCCTGGCAGCAGGTTTAATCTGTCCCAGAGCTGGTCTATTGACAAACTTGCAAGCACTGGTGACATGGGTTCTGACGCACCTGCACTTAGTTACAACACTCTCATGGGTTAGTTGGGTAGAACACAGTCCTCCACAGTTTGGGGCTTTTAATGAGCTAACCCAGCACCAAAAAGGGCTATGCTGCCTTATTCCAAGGTACTAGAGATTAATACTGGCAAGTTTCCTCTACCTAAGCAGCAACTTTTTTGTGAGCTAAACGACTGTTGAGATGAACAGCCGGTCGATGGGCTTTGTCATCTGAGTAACTGGAGTCTTCCCACAGTCTTCATTTCACATTTGTTGTTTGGCTCAGTGCCACTGAGGTGAGCACACGTACACAGCAGTGTTGAATGACAAGCACCCACATCCTTCTATATGAGCTCTATTTCTGAACACACCTGGTGTGTGCAGTACATGACTCGGCCTGAATGGACAGATGGGCAGACGGAAAGATGCTGTCGTCACAGAGGCATCTGTTACCCCCATTAGGCCAATAATACCACTTGCAGCGCTAGCGATCTGGGACCCTAAGCCCTATCTAAGCTGGCCAGGTTAGAGTCCTGGCCTTGGGTACAATGTATTGGACACAATAGACACAATGGTGAATCTGTTAATAATGGGCTTTTCACAGTAAATGTGTGTGAGGATGTTGTGCCAGACGATATCCATCCCATGCAGTCTAAAGGGAGCTCTGTTGGTGAGGCTGCCTTGCTGAGGCTAGAGCTACTGATTCATTGAGCTTCACCAAACATCTTGTTTAAATCTCATGGTAGATATTGGAATTGGCAGGCTCACTGATGAAATAATCAATGAGCCATTGCCTGGTTTGAACAAATGAGGCGTTGTCTTTCTTTGCAGACGGTTAGATTGCATTCTTTGGACTCTGTGTTATCTTCATCCTTTATCCCAGAGTGTGTCTGTATTGTCAATTTCGTGGCTTGATATTGTCAGGCTTATTTATTTTTTCATCTTTGTTCCCACAGCACGCCATGGTGATGGTCTCTATGACTCTTATATGAGGACAGACCATATTCTTAAAGACGAAGCCGATACAAACAGTCCATCTGGGCTGCCCCCAATGCCCAAGCACGCAGTAAGTGCACACACGCACATTCATATTCAGTAAAGCCCCATTTCCTGTGTTGGAGCACACACTGTCTCCAGACATCCTGTTCCTATGAGAGCGATTCCCTTCTCTGCACCACTTTTCTCATTTACAGTACTCCTCCAGCTTTGTAATTTAGTGATAGGCAGATCACTTCTATTGATTGACTGGAAGTCTACAAGAATGCATTTAACTTGAGGCAGTGCTCCATGACTGTCTCAGAGTAGTTGTAGTGAGGCCATTTTGTTTCTTTGGCTAAACATATTAGCAGTCGTGTTTCGCTGTTTGAATGATGCAAAATGTTAATATTTCCATTAGCATCCTAATCTGACATAGAAAAATGACAGTAGAACCAAATACAAGTCTTTATAACAATAGTAGAAGGTCTGTATCATATTGTACATGTTTGTGGGGTTACCATTGACAATCCCTGTTAATATGCAGATTGTCTGGGGTAGATGGCCCTATACATATCAATTGATGGTACCTGTTTTCTGATCAGTAGTTCAGTTATTTCTGAAATGATCTTCACAATTGTTTCAGATAGAATATGCTTATCAATATGTAAACATTGCAGCAGGCCAGAATGTGTCTCTAATCAAAGGCCTAATGTGGTACCATCCTCCTCTCTAAATGCCATCTTTGGCAGAAAATGCACACACAGTGACAATGTTACTTCACGCTGTCCCACACCAGCAAAAGGACTGGTTTGACATATTGTAAAGATTTATTGGACTTGAAAATGTGACCCACAAACAAAATCACCAATCAACATTCTCCCCCTCCTCCCTTTCTTTCTCTTGTAACCCGGCATCACTGTGCATGGCAAGGGTTAGGCCTAGTTTTCTATTCTACTCCTGTTATTCTTCCTTTTGTATTTTCTATTACGCTCAGTGCAGCCCTAACAGAGGTAATATCCTCAAGTGAATGTGACTGACAGTTTGCCCCAGTTAAGCATGTTGTGACAAGTACTCTTCTATTTGGTTAATAAACTCTATAATTTGTTTAGAGGCAAACTTGTTATTAATAGAAGGTTTGACTTGTCTTGTGTAACTTGACCTAAATTTTGGTGTAGACATCCGCATGACATTTTGCCAAGGTGTGTTTGTCGCAGGTCTATGTTGGTTCTGCAACTCTGAGTGTGCTTCTGAGAAGAAGGGAAGCATACTTAGGTATTTGTATGACAGCAAAGGGATTAGCTCTTCTCCATCTGTTGCACCATGTGGATTTGCACAAAGGACTGTCCACCCTCAGTATCACCTTAGTTACACAGGATCCATGCTCTCTGGTTTCTAACTCAATCACTGGTCACTTTGAAAACTCCCTGCCCAGTAAATCAATAATGATCCATCACTGCTGGAGTACTACATACTATAGCTTTGATTTTTTTTTTTTTTTTTTTTTTATCCCTGTATTTGTGTCTGTGTATAGGCACAGGGGGTTCAATCAATGACATTCAGTGTGTTTGTACTACAGCTTTGGGACGCCAGCTGCATGGCACACTGGGTCAGCAGTCGGGCTTTTGTAATAAGTTAGGACTATATGGTTACATCTATGGAAACCCACACTGCATTCCTTCTCTATTTTAGGATTCAAGCTTACAACACAAACACACACTAAGTTGAATCCTCTTTCAGTAAAACATGTCAACACTTACTTTTGATGTGTTTTTCCCCTCTGATTTTCTTTATCAGCAAGTTTGTTTTTATCCACTGCCGTGTTCAGCTGTATGCACAAGTGGAAGTTAAAACCTTAAAATGCAGCATATAGCAATGTCACAAGCTTTCTCCTCTGTAGGTAGAGGGGGAAAAAAACATTTGGGTCAATTGTCCCTCCCTCACTCTGCCATTAGGATATGCAAAACAGACCCCATGAAAGACGGCACAGTATATAAGAAGCTCGACCTGAGTGTATGTCAGTGTGTCATATTAATAGCCCCACTGCTTCTACAGTTTAAAAGTATAATCTAACTTTAATGGCTGTCATTTCCCTTGTGCTCCATAATCTTGTGGAAGGTTCTTTCCGCTGGTAAGAAAAAGAGACGTGAAGGAGATACTCAGAGAAACAAGGAATGAATTCCTGGGGTTGATGAAATGTAGCTGTTTACTGGCTGGCAAGAACAAGACTCTGGAGGTTTCCTTTAACTCATGTAACCTTTCAAGTCACCCCAAGAGCCAATTTGGTTTTGTCACCTTTAAAGTGACAGTTGCTGTTGTCAAGAACCTAAGTTTACCTTAATCCATAGCTGCACACCATGTTTTAAGAAGGTTTGCACAACTTTTAGGTCTGTTTTTAACTCCCAACTTGGATACATGTTGTTTAGGAGGTGACGTGTTGTACTTGTAAAATTTAAAGGTTTTAAGAGACACACCTTGTTACTAACCGGTTCAAATAAGCACTTGCATCTTTGTGGACGTTTTATGGTTGGGGGTGGGTGACTGAATTTCCTAGTTCCAGACCCATGTTGAGTAAGCCAGTTGTGCCGGTTAACACTCTTTGCGCTTCTGTTAATGGTACAGCACTGTTGGCCTCGAAGATGGCTGTTGGTAAAATTTGAACAGGTTCTGCTTGTTGGTAACACACTGTTGGATTGCTCGTGGGCTGAAATATGATACTTTCTTCTCATACATGCAAATCGACTCCAGTAGAACCTCCTTTAGTGTGAAGGGTTTATATGCAAATGGCGTTAATTCTATTTCCAGTTTTTCCATTGCTTCCATTACTGGTCTTTGTTTGCAAAAATGAGCTTAAAGGGCTCATTAGTTTTTCTGAGCTTTTTTTTCCCCCACTTGCTAAAAGCTGTTACACATTATGTCACTGTTATGTAGGTACAAATCTGGTTTAACATACAAATGTACGTTCTTAATTCTATTAATTAACAGGACACATAGGCATATTATTTAGGTGCTGTTCACAGAATAGACAAAGTAGACTAATGTGTTAACAGCTGGATTTCCTAACGGTTTTCTATGTGTCTGTTGTCTCTTTCCTCTCAGGTTGTCAGTAACAAGGGTGTACTGAGGGATCAGGTAACTGTGCGAGGTAGCCAACTTAAGGTCAAGTACCTTTACGAAGACTCAAGTAACAATCGAAAGATCAATGCCATAACCACAGCAACCACTCAGAATAGTGGGACCACTGGTCAAATGCCCAGTAAACCGGTCCTGGTCTCCAGCATGTCTAAGGAGCATAGTGTAGACAGGTAAGAAAGGCATTAAAGATATTCTTATAAACCATGTTGGTGGCCAAGCATCCAATGTGTGATCAGTTACATCATGTATGTCTTGTCTTTATCTGTGTATACATTTCTGTTTGGTTGTGGTTTGCTACAGCACTGAATCCAGTAAAGGCTCCAGTGACTCCTCTGGTCAGCACAGTGGAAGCGGCACCAAACTGTGTGGCCCTCTCACCCCTGACCAGGCTCTGAGACTGTACAGATCTCAACTGACCACACTGGAGCAGACGGAGATCCGTACCTTCCCAGACATTTACTTTGTGGGACCCAATGCCAAGAAAAGGCCTGCTGTTGCTGGAGGCAGCAGCAACTGTGGGTACGATGATGAGCAGGGAGGATACATTCATGTTCCTCATGATCATCTTGCTTACCGCTATGAATTTTTAAAGGTAAGACTTTTTATTTATGTATTTATTTTTAACCATGAGTTGGGTTTT
>JAPTYR010000025.1:28149386-28160355 GCA_029814505.1 Siphamia roseigaster | reverse complement strand
AGTGGTTAAAACCCGTGCACACAGAGGAGTCAAGCAGTTCTTTCAGTGTGAACAAAGAATTTCAGATGTGTGGGACTGGGGTAAAATGATGTCTTCACATTATAGTTTCACTGTAGAAATCACACAGATGTTATAATGACAAATATTTGACCATATATCTTCTGGGGGTCTTTCTTCGTTTTCAATGGTGCAACTTAATATTATTACAATCCTATATTGTGAAGTACTGCAAATTGTTGGAACCACTTATCCACTGCATTGCACAGTTTTATATTGTATGACAGACTGTGCCACTTAAATTAAGAAAATCACAAATGATAAAGTGAGTTACAGTTTATTCTGCTTCTACAAGAGAAGACTGGCTGTGTTCTGATCTTCAGCTAACCTCTGCAGAGAGATTACAGGTCTATTTTTGCTCCCCTCTCCTTAAATATCAAAACATGCAAGTGGGTCTCTTAAAGGGGCAAGTTGTCAAATCTAACATTACCACTAGAGGGAGGCAGCATTTTATCAGAAAGTAACTAACTAATGTCAGAGTAAAAATGTGCCAAATTCAACCAAATTGCTAAATCTTTAATCTGCTGGGGAATATGTTATGTTCTAAATGTAAATTATGGATTTTTTTTGGGGTAATCTTCAAATGCCAGCCTTATTTTATTATTATTTTTTTTAGATAGGACTGAAATTCATTGTAGACATATACTGTACTCACAGATGGTGCTGATTGTACTGTTATATTTTTCTTTCATATCCCAATAAGGCAGATATGTCTTTTGTTATTGTACTTTTTTTTGCTCTTTTGCTTAAGCGTGAAGGGAGTGATGGGGTGCATTTTTTTTGCCCTGCCCGCCTAAAGGGGAGAGGAGTATTGTTTTTGGTTCGTTTTTTTTGTTTGTTTTTGTTTACCTTTTTGTTGGTTGTCGAAATTGACAACCTACTTACTTAGTTCGGTCAAGAGTTGGTTTTCTTGTTTGTTTGTATGTCACAAACACGTTTTTCTCAGAAACTATGCACTTGATCGTCATCAAATATTGGGATCAGATAGAGCATCGTCTAAGTACGAAGAATATTGATTTTCATGAATCTAGGTCAAAGGTCAAGGTCACGAAAAAATGAAAAATCTTTAAAATCGCTCTAACTTCGTCAAAATTCATCGTAGAAACTCGTGGTTTAGTGCAAAATGTAGCCGAGAGATTTCTACATCGAATAGGCTACACCCGTCATGACCGGAAGTTATTAAATAGTCATCGTCAATTGTAACTATCTTTTACATGCATTCGATTTCGACAACCACTTGCTCTATACGAGCAATTTTTATTTCATTGTTTGTCTGATTTTCAACAATTCTATGCAAAAACTACTGGACCAATTTCTATGAAATTTTCAGGAAAGGGGCAAGGAGGTCCAAAAGGGATTCCATTAAATGTTGGTGAATGTAGGTCAAAGGTCAAGGTCACAGTCACCAAAAATGTGTTTTTGCAATGATAAGGGATAGGGTGAATCAGGTAAAACATTTGCAAGGGTACTGGATTTGTTGTACCTGGCACCATGTGTGTGTGTATGTGTGTGTGTGTGTGTGTGTGCATGTGTGTGTGTGTGTGCGTGTGTGTGTGTTTGTGTGTGTGTGTGTGTGTGTGTGCTTGTGTGTGTGTGTGTGCGTGTGTGTGTGTGTGTGTGTGCGTGTTTTCTTTTTCTGTTTTGTAATGCATTTTATGTCTGTTCTTAGTTTACAATATGTTTAACTCAATTTCTACAAGAATATTACCTGAAGAGAGCATTCACAGTAAAGTTATATATAAACGCCTTCTTACATTGTTTGTACAGTTTAATCTTGAGTGTAGGAAGTAATAAGCTATACCTGCTAAAACAAAGTGCCCTTGGTTTGTTTTGACCATGAAATTAGTAGATAACTGGTCTGAATGGTGCCTCAGCAAAGACTTCTTCACTCACCCAGAGCTGCCTCCTGCAGTGTTGTACAACTCTGATGATAATATCATTTCTTTTTTTCAAGTATCCTGCTGGGTGTGTGTGACTATGATTTGAATTTTGTTGTTATCTGTCCTCCCAAAAAATTAACAACCGCTTTGATTATATAAAGGATGGGCTGTAGCCAAAGTTACTTCCACTCCACCGTATGTTGATTCCTCATTCTGCTTTGCTGTTTAACCCATCAAGACCCAAACATCCACTGCTGACCAAAAAACATCTACTGATCTAAATTATGAACCATGAATCCTATCAACACATGTAAATAATTATAGTATTAAATAATATTAGTATAAAAACAGTTTGTTTGTTTTTTTGTCTCATCTGATATGAACCGTTTGGACGTTCAGCGAACATGGAAACACTATCATCTTCAACAACACTGATTTACCAGTAAAACACATGGAGCTGATTCAGAGCCGGTTCAGACCTCCATGGGGCCCTAGGCAAAATTCTGCCAAGGGGCTCTCCTAACTGAACCCCCACAAATATTTCAACAGTCGTGCCTGACACCCTGTGCTTCCACTCATCCCCCCCTTTAAACATATTCCACTGTCGTCACCAGTTGGTCTAACTCAAAATAAATACAGACCAAATCAGAACACATCAAACTAAATGTGTAAACAAACAATCATACAGTCTTAAATGCTGGGCATGTAAACATTTTAATGTTTTCAGTTACTCAATATTACAAGTCTCCCTTTCTGGACTTCTGGACTTTCTGGAAGCAAACTCATCAATAACGTGGTCATATGATATTTGCTTCCCCACATTATGGTTGATGCTGATGATGGACAAACCACTCAGATGTTCTTGGGACATGGATGATCTCAGATAGTTTTTGAATATTACTATTAGATACTATTAATTCAACTTCACCAAATTGGCTGCACTTGTTTTTCTTTCATATAGCTACTTAAAATGTAGAGTAGGTGATTGTTTATATTATTATCATCTAATGAATATTTATTTAGCACCATTGTCATAATATTTTGCAAGTTTCATTTATTCACTAAGATGATTGCATCTATATTTGCATTTCTGGGCTATCCAAGCACACCCAATTCAATCTTAGTCAGTATTTATCCATGACTTTCCATTTTGTGTAAGTGCAGTTGTAACAGCACTAACTAAAATTATAGAAGCTAGCAAGACACAGGACCAGGGTGGACCCAGGGCTCACCCCTGTTAATGGAGGTCAAACACTTACTAGTCCCATCGCTCCCACCATCCCAGCTGGAGAGGACAGTTACCTGATGGCAGGTCCGTGTACATCGCGGTCATTCGTTTTCCTATTTTGAGATTTCAAAATAAAAACGAAAAATAAATTGTTTCAACTGTTTTACAATGTGTTTGGAAATGGAAATTAAAATTAAAACACAATACACCCGTGGAAATTTTTTTTTTCTATTTCCTGTTCATTTGAGGACACCCGTCTGCAGCCAGTAGAAAGGGGCGGGCTAAAATGTTGACTGTGATTGGTCGAAAATTCAATGTGGGCGGGACTAAAGGTTGATATGGATGGAACTAAAGTGCGTTTTTGTGATTAGTTGGTGAGTCTAAAGGTAGATTGTGATTGGCTGAAAGCCGAATGATGATCCCCAGGCTTTCCTTGGATTTCGGCCCCGGGAGGAACCTCCATGGTCGGGTAGGGAGAATAACCTGTGCCGGTTTGGATGAATGGCTGGCCAGGGAGAGTAACTTTTCCCGTTCGAATCGACGTGTCTCATCACTCATGGTCATGTCAACTCAAGTTTGTGAAGGATACGTTTTCCACGGGTGTATTGTATTTTAATTTCCATTTACAAACACATCTCATTAAATCGGATAATGAATAATGAATTGAGACCCTTTTTCCATTTTCATTTTGCATTATCACTGAAAAAAACGGGAAACTATTTATTTTTCGTTTTTACTTTGAAATCTCAAAATAGAGAAATGAATGGCCGCGACATACACGGGACCCCCCCCCCTCACACAGTTCACTTCCAAGCAATTTCGTCTTCTTTTTTTCATTCCCCGAGGGAAAACTCCACTTCATCTTGCTAAATTGACGCGCTGGGAATCTGACGTACACGACGGATGGTCACGTTTTGTTTTGTTTTGATTTATTTTGTTTTGTCCCCTGGGGCCTCTACGCAACGTGCATAGTGTGTGCATTGGGTGAACTGGCACTGAGCTGGATAGATTTGCTTACAAAGTCAATTTTTCTTCAGTTTTCTCTGTTTCTGACAAAAAAAAATTCTACTTTAATCATAGCTTTTATGAACAACTACATGATAAGGAAATTAAATATAAGAAAATACTTGATTTTCGCGGGAAACAATGCAAAATGCACAAGATAATATTACAATAAAAGGTGATAAATGACTTAGTAACAGGTTAAATTGAAAGAAAAAAACAAATCATGTGGGAACTGACACAAAAGCCATACCGGGTCTTAATGGGTTCAATGTATTTTGAGTATCATACTGTACTTTGTTGACTAGTGATGTACGACAATATAATGTGAAAAGTTTGGTCTACAGCATATGCACTAATTTCTGCAAATGGTGTCATATAAATTTTCCAGAGATGAAAGTTGTTGCTGTTCAATTCCACAGCTGTTAAATATGATACAGGATCAAGTGTGCCTGGAATCTCTGTTTATTGCTCACTACTGAAAGAATTATTTAAAGTTTAGCATACAGATAATGCCTTCCATACTTTAATGAAAAATTATAATTTCAACAACAGCTCAAAAAACAAAAATCCATCCCACATATAATTTTATTTAATATTATGATTGATCATGTCCACACTTACTGGAAATACTTTGAAGCTGATGTTCAGTTCAATAGTTATCTCATATTTAATCAAGTCAAAGATAATTTCTGGTTGTGTCAATTTTTTAGAGGAGATTGGAAGAGGTGATATTGACTATTGACTTTCCTCTTCTCATGTTGAAGTGTCTCATTATTCCTCTTTAAGTACAAAGTGGTGTCATATACCGGCTGGGTAGCATCCTAACTTCAGTAGATTTTCACAATACAGTGGTGATACCATGTGAATATTTAGTCATTTTTAGCTACTTAACAATTCCATCCATTCATTTTCTGAATTTTTAGTCCTCATGAGGGGGTGCCATGTAGTCTGGGCCCGCCTATACTGTGTTGTTTAGGCCACGCCTGCGGCCTCGCCAAATCTTTGGGTCGGTGAAAACCAGACAAGGTGCCATGAGTCGTTCCTGGCTACAAATGAGCTGACATTTCATTGCATTGCAGACACAATTGTCATTAACCTGGTAAATGCATTTCTTTGGATTGTGAGTGAAATACCCTAGGAAGCCGTACAAACACAGAGAGAACACCGCACACATAAAGGCCCACCGTGGCGCTGGAACAGAACCTTCTTACTGTGAAGTGATAGTGCAAACTTTGCAACCCGCTAGTGATAAATCACCCCTTTAAAATATCTAATAAATCTTTAAAGGTATGGTGTGTAATGTTTGGTGACATCTAGTGGAGAATTTTCATAATAACAATTGTAAAGCTCCTCGTTAATCCTTGATAACTCCACACTCAGATACAGTTAATGGTAATGAACCCTCGTTATCTAAATTATTTAATAACTGTTGATCCACTAATATTATCAATACAAGTAAATAATTGGCATAAAGTGCAGTTTGTCATCTGTTCATGGTCATTGACCCATTTGGATGTTCAAAGGCTTTATAGTGAACATGGGAAAAAAATATCCTTTGTCATACTGATAAATGAGTAATGACAATGGGTGTAGATGCTTGTTATATATTGTTAATGATATATTTTGATTCTCTAATTTGCTCAAATAATCTTTGATAAAACACTTGGGAAACACAAAAACGTGATTGGAATTTAAGGGTTAATACTGGATGCCATCTATCTTAAAATGGAATTAGGATAAGGTAACATGTGATCTCTGTAGATTTGACCAACGGACCCAAACTCATTTTATGTCAGGGGCCACATTCACTCTGATTTGAATAGATTTGATCAGTTAAATAACAGCATAATAACCTAGAAACAATAACTCCAAATGTTTGTCTTTGTTTTAGTGCACCCCCCCATTAAATATGAAAATACTTACTTTAATAAACTATTCAGACAAAAAAGATGTGAATAACCTGAAAAAAACTTTAATTTCCTAAGAAAAACAAGTGAAATTTTAACAATATTAGCTTATCATTTATACATGTGTATTATGGAACAGATCTACAAAGACACCAAATACTTAATAACAGGCAGATAATTGTTAAACTTGTTCTTTATTTTCTTCAGACATATATTGCTCATATTTGTTCAGATTATCCACTTTTTATTGTTACAAGATAGTTTGTAAAATATAAATATTTTCATAATTTAATATTTTTTTCACTAAAACAAAGTCAAAAATTTGAAGTTGTCATTATTTATAGGCATAATGTAATATTTTTTCGCATCAAACCAAGAAGAAAATATGGAGTTGTTATTTTTTTGTTGGTTTTTAATACTGTTATTTGACTGTAGATCATATTGATCTGTATGGAACCTGAACTAAAATGAGTTTAACAGTCTTGACTGTGGATTTTGCAAATTCATCCCACGGGCTGTATTAGAACCTTTGGTGGGCCACATTTGGCCCTCAGGCCATATTTGAGACCCCTGATCTAAGAAAACATAACTAATCATATTTTAAGGTGATATAGGTAATTATTAGGGGTGTCAAATTAACGCGTTAATTAGGATTAATAATTCCAGTCATATTTATTTATTTAAAAAATCACATTCATTTCAGTTTTTTTTCTCTAACTTTATTGTTTTTGTATGTGAGTTGCCGCTTTGATGTGCTAACTCAAAACAGTGTGATTGATGGGTGTGTTTTATTTATTTGACATGATCTGAAACACAGGAAAAGCAACTAGTTCAGTGTTCAATACTTGTACTGCTCAGAAAGGTGTTCCTACTGTTTTTGGATGTGTTACAGCTCTTTATATGGACTTGATGTTTTATTTTATTTTTATTTTATAATTATTTGGATATTGACAAAAGAATAGGTCAATATCCCCCCAGTGGTGGAAACTAAAGGCTGCAGGCAGTACTTGGGACTACTCAAACACATTGGAATGTAAATGGATATGATTGTGTCTGTTCAAAACAATAAATGACTTTATAATGCCATTTTTGTTTTATGTCATTTTTTACAATTTTCCACAATAGTGTAATGAATTTAAATGAAAATACCTCAAGTTGTGGACTTTAATCAGCAATTTTAGGTGAGATTAATAAAAGAGATTAATTATATCAATTATTTACATATCATAATTGATTAATCTCTCATTTTGTAAACTCTTGACAGCACTAGTAATAATGTGTATTATGCTACATTTCTATGAATAGATTATTTTATGTTTTACACAATGGATTTGAAGTCCTTTGTGCGTGTACTGCGGTGACAGTAAACTGACACATGCCGTGTTTCCTGGGGGATGGTAGTGTCAGTGAAGTATCCACTCGTTTCCTCTGTCATACTTCTCCTTTAAGCGTGAAAAAAGCCCCGCCATGACGTCAGCTGTAAAACCTGCTCCGGCTGGGTCCGTCGAAAGTGAACTGTGTTTGGCGTGCTGCTGGTATCGGAGTTTTCCCTCTCTGTCGTCTGTGTTCCGTTGAATGTTTTTGTCGTTTTTACCTTATTTTGTGATATTTTACGTGTCGCGTTTTTAGCAATTTCATTATCTGACGAATGGGATTTTTTTAGAAAAGTTCCTGAAGTGCCGGTGGACGACGGACCCACCGGAGATGGATAAGCTAACTGATAGCTGAGTTGTTAGCCGAAAATCACAGGTCAAGAATAGGATCAAGCTAACATGCTAACCGCTAGCTTGTTTAGCGTTTTGTAGCTAACCAAGTCACTTTGTTAACCTGTAACATCTTAAAAGCTGTCGGTTATTTCTCGGGCCTGGCTACTTCGCTGAACAGTTCCAGAGGCCAGCTAACCCAGGAAGAAGACTTAGTACGTGTTTTGAAGAAAAGGGCAAAGGAGTTTTGTTTAGAGTTGGCTGTTGTTAGCCGTCAGCATGTTGTCCAACGCACAGAACCAACCACTGTTCCCGAACCCCGGGCAGCAGAACTCCACGGGCCAGTTCCTCTCTTTCCACGCCAGACCCACCTTACAGATAAAAAAGAATGCAATAACAGACGACTACAAGGTGACCAGCCAGGTGTTGGGGCTGGGAATCAATGGCAAGGTGCTTGAAATCTATCAGAGGAAGACTGGAGATAAATATGCGCTGAAGGTAGGTCATATGTGGCCTTTGACGTTTAGACTGATACACGAAATAAAAATAGACTCCCACTTCATATCAATATGGAGATTCTTCTTGAAGTTTTTTCGGTTGTACCTAAGTATGGGGTTTGGGGTTGTCAACACTATAAACCCACATACAGTGACAGTGGGGCCATGGAAATTATATAAAGTTAGACTCGGTTGGTAAAACAGTAGATCTGGGTAGATGATTAACAAAAAACACAATGTCAATAGGTGACAGCAAAATGCTTTTTTTTTTTCTAGAGCGGAACTTATCTAAGTCTCTTTAACATAAAAGTTGTCTTTTGGACTTTGGCCCCAGAAGTTTTGAAGACTTCAGGTGTTTTTTGACTGTTGATTGGAAAAAACAAACAACAAAACCCCTGAGAAACTATTTTTGTACTGAATTTCTGAGAAAAGTCACCAAGTTTTTCAGTGATGCAAATAATCTCTTCAAACCTTAAAGGAGAACTGTGTTTTTTTTGGACATTAAGCCCCTTTTCTGAGTTGCCTGCAATGTAATTGAGTCATACATACCATTTTTTTTTAATGTTTGTGGCTGTCTCTGATATTTGGATTTTTTCGAATACTGTTAAACTGCCTTAGAATGGCTGTCTTCCTGCATGTCTGCAAACATCCCCAAAAACAGCCTAGACATCTGTTTTATAAAACAACAAACTCACCAAAGTGATTTATGGTCTTCACTGGTAATCCATAGCAAGTTTCATAGGGAAAGAGGATTTCTGTCGAGTATTATTTGGCTACCATTTCATGCTCGAACTATTTTTCTCAGCCACCTCACAACCGTAGCTTCCATCTCTGCAGCTCCTCTGCTGTATATTCAGTTTCAAACCTATAACCATCAAATTCAAAAGCGAACATTTCCTCTTCCCACCGTTCATGCTCCAATCTTCTGAAAAATTGCTAAACTTTTTTTTTTTGTATGAGTGACCGTATGTAGTAGCGCGTCCACCGTTACCTAGCATGGAAGTGACACATTGTGCATAGCAATGAACTAAGGGAAGTGACATCATCAGACGTAGATGTTTACACTGTGATTTTCATGCGTAAATTTGCCCAAACTATAACAATTCCTAACCCTTACCGTCAGTAAATTCATGTTTTTAGTATTGGTAATTAATTTTATTATTTAAAAATGTGCCCAAACCATAACCCTAACCAAAGAAAATATTCTTTGACCTAACCGTCAGTAACTTCCGGTTCCGCTTCCTGATTCTGGTGGCGGAATAATACCAACAACCAATGAGGTTTCAATAGAAATCAATGGGATTTACAAAATGCCAAATAATATTCGACAGAAATCATCCTTCCCTACGAAACTTGTTATGGATTACTAGTGAAGACCACGAATCGCTTCGGTGACTTTGTTGCTTTATAAAACGGATGGGACAGTATTTGAAATAATCCAAATATCAGAGACAGCCGCAAACATAAAAAAAAACCCAGTATGTATCACTCAATTACATTGCAGACAACTCAGAAAAGGGGCTTAATGTAAAAAAAACAAAAAAAAAAACAACACTGTTCCCCTTTAAGCAAGAAAATCTTCCAGCAGGGTAAAGCATATTTTGCTTTCTTAGTGTTGACATTGGTAAACCATAATAGGCCTGAAAACAAAACAAAAAATGTATAAAATTTAAGCAAATTGTCCTTCACCCATAAAGACCCAGTGCTACTGTTGTGGCAGTCCCCAAATGAATTTCTCTACTCATGCAACCTTTCTTATGTGATTTATCATTATTTATTATGATATTATCCACTGAAATGTGTGATTTTTCAGTAGAAATAAAGTATTTTCCCATATGTAATGTGTTGATCATGTAGATTTTGATAGAAAGCCGCAATTAAAGTTGAGGGTTATTAAATCAGAAGCAGAGAAAACTGAAGAAAAAGTGACTTTTTGAGCAAATATATCATTAACTGTAAATAAAACAAGTGTCTCCAATATTGATTCGCCGGTAAAACCCATGGAGTTTGATCAAGGACAGTGGATGGAGACAGTTGTCATGTTCAGTCTAGGTAGCACGTTATAACAATGTATGCTTATAAAACATTAATAACACTTGGTTAATAATGAACTAATGATGAAGAAAACATTAACACATTTCTGTAAATGAATAGGAAATATTATGTTAATATACGATAACATTTCTTACATATTTACAAATATTTTTCTTATGATCAGTAACTTGCATATTTTTCTAAATATCAAAAACTTACGTAACAAAATATGAACATAACATTTCTTACTCATTTACGCAAATTTCGAAATGTTTTGTCCATCATTAATGTTATTAATGTTTTCTAAGCATACATTGTTATAAAGTGTTGCCTCAGCTTTTGGTATCTTTGCTGAGAAAGTAACATTTTATTCAGGTTTCTGATGTAATAACTCTCAACGTCTTGCTTTTACATTCATTTGATATATTTTGCTGAAAGATTAACTTTTTCTTCAGTTTTTTTACAGTGAAAAATGCAAAATTCAAAGGTAAATATTACAATAAATGGCGTTGCATCACGTAAGAAAACTTAATAAAGAGGAAAATCAATTTGAGAACAGACATAAAAGTAGCAGAGGCTCTACCCTCACAAAAGGAAAATATATGTGCCAATATATAATTTTAAATATATTGCAATATATTGGAAAATATACAAATGA
>JAPTYR010000025.1:27942742-27954708 GCA_029814505.1 Siphamia roseigaster | reverse complement strand
TGGAAGTGATTAGATTTTGGTGAAGATCTGGAAGAAATCCTGGATTCTGGATCACTTTTAATTTTCGTTAACATTGCAGTCAATGGGGAATAGCAATGCTTGGACATCAAATGCCACAAGACAAGTAACACATTACGCCATTTCATGACTCGGTCTCATCATAGTGTTATATGTGGTTGTGACCACTGTGAGCTGCCATTTCGTAACCCTACGTTTTATAAAATAAATAAAGAAAAATCAGGGACGTGATAATAACCACTAAGAGCAAAAATATTCTGTTTATCTACAGGGAAAAGACTGTGGAGAGTGGGGAGGAGACTGTTATGAAAGCCACTGAGTCATGCAGTTCTATTTTACTCGCCTTTCTGAATTGTTCAAATTACAGTCCTTGGTATCCATGCATCAGTACATAGTTCTGCTTTCATGGAACTGCCAAAAGCTTCGGCCTTTTGAGAGGCAAATGACAAAAACAGGGGACATCAAAATTAAATGATAAATCCATTATAGAGCAGGTTGCACTTGAAAAAGATGAGAGGGTGAATATGAAAGTGAATGGCTGATGGAGGAGTAAGAGAAGTCCCAGGACGAGGGGGCTGCGTCTGCTTCCTGTTACACCTCAGTGCATTACTAACATGCAGACACCTTCACTGGGCTAATTTAACAGAGGAGTGTTTAAATGCTATTGCAGTTGCTAAGATTTTTTTTCCCCTAATGACTGTCTTATTTAATGCTTGCTTCTTTACCTTATTGAAATAAATGTGTTCGACCTCTCTCCTCCAGCCATCTAACCTTGGACAGCTGTACAATAATTCTTGTTTAGTGCGGAGGCGCTGATGAAGTCTTTATCAAACCAGCTGGCTGGATAGAAAGACTTATCAGAGAAAGTTAAAGGTAGATAAAATGTAAATTCAACAAAAGGGATTTTTGATGGACAGCTGTGAGGAAAAGCGCTTTTTCAGTTTTTGTTGAAGCCGAATTGTGCATTTTCTCATTTCAGTGTTAATCTACATTCTTATCAACTAAGACACAGACTGGGCCAAAACAAAATCCAAAGTAAACCTCAAAAACACTGACACGGAGCGAGAACCAGAGAGTTGTTTCCATGGCAACTAGGCACTAAGCTTTGCATGACTTCTTAGCGTGTGTGTGTGTGTTAGTTTTTCCAGCCCAGAGGGGTCTTTAAAACTGACTGCACACACACAAACCTGTGAGGACCTCCTGTCACCATTTCACTGGATTTTGAGAGATAAGAGCAAGAATTAGCTTTGTTTCACTTAGAACATTATGGTTAGAATAAGGGGATAGTAAGTACTCTATGTGTGGAAACTCCAAATTAAATCCATCTTTAATGCATCTTGCTTACTAACAAGTCATTGGGTTAATTGTTTTGTAAGTAATTATCTATTTTTTTTTAATTCTTTAACAAAGTCAAATAGCCCTGAAGAACGTTTTGTGGGTTTAATCAGAAAGACTTCACTTCCTGTCTTCATGAAATCTTAAATACAGTGCACAACTATAAACAGAAGCATAAAAAAAACAAACAAATTTGCTTTGCTCATATTAAAGACTTCCCAACAACAGATTTGCCTCAAAGGGCTTCATAATCAGCATAAAAAAAGCTTTGTTTGAGCAAGCAAAACCTAATCGAAAAGCTAAGCATAAATGAGAGGGGGGAAAAAATAGGAGAAACAACAGAGTAGGGATCCCTCTATCAGGACACACTCTGCAGTAGTTGTGTGTCCAGAAATGTGTACACAGATCATCCACAGTAGAATGAATAATGAGAATATATGTGGAGTGGTAATGAGCAGCATTTAACACAGAGCCTAAACAAACAAGTCGCAAATAAAAGAAAAGCCGAGATGAAGTGGCTTAGTAAGATGTCGATCCACCACCAACGGCATTGATTCTTGCAGTTTGTGAGCTCTCCTGAAGGGATGAGCATCATTCAGGTATTCTGTCTGTAGCCATGACAGTGGTATGGACATGTTCTTACAGTACATGTTCATTTAGATACAAAAGGAGTCATACATTAACCCAAATGCAACCAACTTGGTGGATGACTCATCTGACCACCTCAGTTTCTTCCATATTTCTGTCGAGTGGTGCTGATGTGTTTGCACCACTGAACTCTTAAATCTAAATTCAGTTTTGTAATAAGGAATTAATGCACCGCAGCCCTACTATACCATCCCTCACTATGTAATTGACAATGGGCTGCTCTCGCTGACAGTCTGATCACATCCTGCACCAATATTTCAGTCACCTGAAGAAAGCTGCTCTCCTGTTTTCCATTTCCATATCACACTAATGCACAAGCATCACAGTAATCAAATATGCACTGTCGACCACAATCCCTAAACCTATTTACCAATGTCTTTCCTATAGATTTAAATGCAGATCTGACTTTATTGGATGAGCTGTCTTTGTGCCTGAAGCTGCCTTACTCCATGTTCTAATAATGAACCCTCTTTCAAAGTCATTTAGATCTTCTCCTTTTGCCATCGTTGGTCCAAAATCAGAACAAGTGGACCTGCTCAGCATCTTGAAACATGCCACAGCACATTATGCACTCATATGTGGGAGCATGTGCATTTGTTACGTTTTTCCACGCAGTTGTTTAGATGTTTTCCTTTAATTGGGTGATTGTATTTCCAATTTCTAACATCTATGGCATAGATCATGTTTTGTTTTTTTGTTGTTTTTTTTTATCAAAAACACATAATCACAGACTGAAATGTAAGCTATACTGGTATATAATGCACTGTAAACCTGAATGTTCAAAATAATTAATTGGAATAAGGAAGCTTAAAATGTTCATAAAAGTACCACTCATTAATGTAGCATGCCAGTAGAATGGTTGTAACCTCATCTCTTCAATCCTAATGATTGGGCGGCTCTAGTGTGTTGCATTGTGGGTACTGAACACTTTACTGATTGTTTTCTGTATTGGGGGGGGTAATGTTTATTTAGGTCAATGTGACTGTTTTAAGTCTACTGGCCTTTTTATGTTTGCTTTAAAGGTGCTATTTGTAATAATCTGACCAAACGGCTACTACGCTCAAATTCAAAACACTGATGTGAGTTGTATCCGTCTCCCCCTCCCCTCCAGACTCAAGGTTGCCAGTGCGGTTGGGGTATCCCCTGTCAACAACAAGCAAGGAGCGACTATGGCAAGCGATAAATCCTACGCTGTAGTTCGTTTGTTTGCTAATCATTTATTTATTGCTATTATAGACCCCAGTTTCATCTCTCATGGAGGGGCTTCATCAGTTCATGTTGTTGGAATCTGACCGTGTCCATCTGACCAGGATGTGAACATGAACTGATGAAGCCTCTTGGATGAAGGTGAAACGTCTTCCTCCACAAATAACCAAGTCCAGTTGTGTTCAATTGAAATTTCTTTGATCTAACTATGACCTGAATAAATGAGAATATTCACATCTGGTCCATAGATGTGTTTCTATGATCCAAATGTCCATCCCTGTAAAACTATGGTGCTAAAGTTCACCAAACCTAACTGACATGTCTAGGAGAAGAGTAGACACGTCTGTGTCTGTTTTCTAATTCTTCTCAGTTTTCAGCGTCTCCACCTTCAAATTCAGCTCCTATATAGTCCCTACTTCTGTTTCCTGCTTTATCTGCCATTTCTGTGATTCGTAGTGAGTTCTTTTAGGTTTAGTTGCCTCCATCATCGTAGCTAGTGACACACTGGCAACCTGTGGCTGTTCGGCAGCTGAGGTTCTACTGACAGTAATGATTGGTAGACGTCGGTGGGTGGAGCCTCAGGATTAAAACATGATTTCAAAACATCAACATGATTTGCGGTTCACAATAGATTTTTTAAAATGGAAATATTTTGCCTGTACTATTGTCATTGGTGAGTTCAGTTTGTTATATGAACATTATTCCTGACCATTTGTGACATTTTTGGGGGATTTAACAGCCAGTTGCTTTAGATTTCTTACAAATGGCACCTTTACTTTTTATTAATGTGACACCATGAGTCTACCCTGTTGATAGACCAATGCCTTTCCTGTTTTTTCTGCAACAGGTTAATTGCTACAAGGAATAAAATAAATCTGGATTAGCACTCAGACTAAGGTGATGGTTAAATTGATACCTAGAGATGATGTCTGTTTATAGCTGCAAGTGCATATCAATTGCTCTTAATCATTTACATGTGTGTAAGTAATCAAAATAACAAAAAGGGAAACTTGTGTCATACATACTCAGATATCAATAAATATCAAATTGTCCTTATGTGAAATGTTGACTTTTCAAACATGAAGTCATCAATTATGTTAAGTCATTGCAATGATAAAGATAAATTACTATCTAAGTACCATGTCCTGGCAAGTTTGGAGTTGGCAATTTGATTTACCGAAAATTTTAAAGTTCATTTAATATAAACTCCAAATAGTTAAGCTCTGATATACTCAAATGTTTGAATTTATGAACTCAACCACCCTCCCCCCCCAATCACCACCAACATGTAATCATTTGTTCTGTGTGCCGGTATCAACATTTCATGAACATTATATCAAAATCAAGCCCATATCCAGTGCAATCCATTTTATTTATAGAGCACAAATCTTTCTCCTGCTAACAGACAGACAGACAGACAGACAGACAGACAGACAGACAAACAAATAGGTCTCAGAATTAAGACATTAAAAATTATGTAATTTTTTTTAATTACTGCTTATTAAAAACATTTTCAATTAATTTAATAGTCTGCAACTAATCAGTCTGTTAATCACTGCAGCTCTAGTTAGAAGCAAAATATTTTTTACCAGCATATTCATTTTTCTGAGTAATCTGATTTACATATAAAATACTTTTCTTGTTAAAGCTGGTGTTAATGAAAATCAGTATGTTCAACATTTTAAAGGAAGTAATAGCGCAAATAATAACATGTAAGATACTGCACAGTTTCAAAGAACAGTTCTCTATAAAAATCACACTCCCCTAATTTTTGAGTATATCACCAAGACCGGGTTAATGTTTGTCTCACACATAACGAACTCCCTGCAGGATTTTTTTTTATCACTTTTTGTCCTATAATTACTGGGCATGTTTTGCTGTTGTCAATATATGATTTGTTAATTATTGAAAGGCATTGTGCAGGTTGCTGTGGATAAAAGCAACTGCCAAATGCTGTAAATGTAAATACTGAATGAACTGTGAGTGTGTTTGTGTGTGCATTCATATTCACACAGTTTTCTATGAAGGACTTACGCGCATAAGGCTAACAGTAAAAAAAAAAAAAAAATCCTTGGGGTCTTTTTAACTGTTACATAATAAATAGCATTTGTGAGAAGCTCTGCTCTACAAACGAGTTTGGAATGTGAAGTACCAGCATTAAAAATTTACATTATACACGATTTTATCACCCCCTCATCTTTACCTATTCTGCTCTAAGCTCAAAGAAACACTACAGACTGTTGTCGCTTTCCCTCGCTATTCCATATTTTCATTTCCCCTTCTTCTGCTTTCCATGTTTATCATCATTTCTTTGTCATTATTCTGTCTCAGTCACAATGAGACTTCCCTCCTCTTCAGTGTTGTTTTTTTATTCATATTAATTTTCTTCTTTCTTTTTTTCTACGCAGCATTTCTGCCTTCATGAGTCTGCATAATACACCCTTGAAACCTCTATCTGACATTGTTTAAGCATCTATGGTAAAATCTGACCCAAAGCTAAAATCACAGGTTTTGGAATTGGTTCATAATGATTATTTGTTTGTATATTATCATATACTGTATTTAATGATTTGCTCTCTTTCTCCTTTTTTGTGTTTGTGATAGAACAGTGAGCTGCCACACCACAAAGTATGAGTTCTCCAGCTTTGGCTATGTCATGAGACTGATGGACTGAAAACAAAGGCCATTATCGAACAACAGCCGGTGTCCACATCCAGTACAAAGTTACACATAAAACACTCTGTATCTGCAGTCTACAAAATATTTATAACTCAAACTAAAATGCAAGCACGTTTTTTTAGGAATGATGAAACCAAACCACCTGGACTTTATATCACATGACTTCATTTAAGTCTTTTTGAGATTTCCACACTTTGTCTTAAAGCAGCTCCAGTGACCTGTGAGGATTATGAGGCCGACTTTAGTCCTTCTCCATTTCCAGTATCTCCTGTGTGTGTTTGTCTATGTTTGTGTGCCTCTTGTGGTGGGGTCACTTCCTCACTCGCTACCATGGCACGTCTCCTGCCCTGTGCGCTGTGTTTGCCAGATAAAGCCATGGTTCTCCTCTGATTCTGTTTACCATGAAGCTCCCACTGTGGACTGCAACGACCTGCTGTTAACCAAGCTTCCCTCACCCATACCCCTAAACACACACACCCTGCGTCTGCAGAGTAACCTCCTGTCAGATCTGGACACAACAGCACTACACCGACTCCCCAACCTCACTGATCTTGACCTTTCACAGAATCGTTTCAGTCGTGTTAGGGCAATAACTCAGAGTTCCCCCCTGCCTTCCCTGTTGTCCTTGCATCTGGAGGAAAACCACCTCAGTCACCTCCCAGAGGCCTCCTTCTCCTCACTGCCAGCTTTACAGGAACTCTTTCTCAGTCACAACAATTTACACTCAATCGCACCTGGGGCTTTCACCGGCCTGGACTCCCTGTTGCGTTTGCATATCAACAACAACAGGCTTACCACTCTAGATCCTCGGTGGTTCAGCACTTTGCCACATTTGGAAGTTCTTATGCTTGGGGGAAACCCTGTAGAGGCCTTGCCTGAGCGGGGTTTCTTAGCCTTAAAATCTCTGCGGAGTCTTGTCCTTGGTGGTATGGGTTTGAGAGGGTTGGCTGAAAATGCACTGGAGGGGTTGGAGGACCTGGAGAGCCTTTCCTTCTATGACAACCAACTTACGAGTGTCCCTACTCAGGCCCTGCGTAGAGTGCCAGGACTGAAATTCCTTGATCTCAACAAGAATCGAATTAAACTGATCCAAACTGGAGACTTCCGAGATATGGTCCACCTAAAGGAGCTGGGCCTGAACAACATGGACGAGTTGGTGTCCATAGAGAGAGCTGCACTGGAGAATCTTCCAGAACTCACAAAGTTGGAGATTACTAACAACCCCCGTCTGTCCTACATACATCCACAAGCTTTTCTCCAGTTAAGGAGCCTAGAGAGTCTGATGCTTAACTCCAACTCTCTAAGTGCTCTGCACCAACATATCATGCTCTCTCTGCCAAATCTGCAGGAGGTAAGCTTACATTCCAACCCACTCCGCTGCGACTGCCTCTTTCACTGGGCAGCAGAGGAGTCCCATCACCCACACATTGACAAAGATGCACAAGATTCACAGTCCCTTCGGGTGGTTCGTTTTATTCAACCCCAGGCTACACTGTGCTCTGAACCCCCAGAACTCAGAGCTCGAAGGGTGAGAGAGGTATCCTCCAGGGAGATGTCAAGATCCTGCCTCCCCATGATCCCCGCCAACTCCCTCCCCTCTTACGTAGGCGTGAGAGAAGGGAACAAACTACTTTTGCACTGCAGAGCTCTTGCAGATCCGCAGCCTGAACTTTACTGGGTGATCCCTTCTGGTCTAAGACTGGGTCCTGCATCCAGTTTACCTGCTCCCTGTCACAGTTTAAAAGGATTCAACTACACAGCCACCTCAAGCATCCCTCACAGCCAGAATAAAGGCAAAACACCTTGTAACCCTTCTAAATACTACCAGCTATTGCCTGAGGGAACTCTAGAGATCAGTAAAGTCACCTCCAGTGAGGCAGGATTGTATACATGTATCGCTGAGAATGCCCTTGGAGCAGATACATACAGCGTCACTGTGGGCGTACACGGTAGAGAAAAGAAAAGAAAGAAAGTGATGGAAGCCAGTCTCAAAGGATATCCATTATTCAGAGCAGATGCGAGGTTGGAGTTGAGGGAAGTTGGAGAGCATTACGCCATCCTGTCCTGGCAGACTGGGCGCAACCTCCCCTCAACTCGCCTGTCTTGGCAAGCCATATATTCCAACGCTCACACACCAACCTACACTACACATGTCCTGGCTGGGACGCAGAGCTTCAACCTAACCCATCTGCAGGCAGAGACGGTCTACAGAGTGTGTCTACATTTAGGGATCAATGAGGGCACCAAGCATATCAGCAGGAGATCAAGAGAGAGCAGAAAACCTCGGTGTGTTTCATTTCAAACAAAGGGAGCACCTGAGCCGCAGTCCAGCCTGCAGCTAAGCCCAGAGCTGACTTCCACAGCAGTCACAATGATGCTTCTTGCACTCATACTGTTAGTGCTCGCCATCCAGGGGTGGGACTTTGACCCCGAGAAGGAGGCAGGAAATCACCACACTACCCTACTGCAGGAAGTCAAAAGTAACAAAGCTCTGACCATCAATGAAAAGACTGAGGGGAACAATGAGAGTCAGTCAAAGCAGAATGAGAAATTGCTCTTATATAAGAACTGCTGAGATTGTGTTTGCACACATGCATATACGAATTACAGATGCACATACACATAAACATACAAAATGTCAAACATACAGTCTGTGAATTACAACTAGAAAAGAGGAGTCTTAGATCAGATCATTGGTGTAGAAAGAGATTTGTATTTATTTTATATACCACATAAAGTATATATTGTTTCTGTGTTAAGATGTATTGTTAAGGATGCCTAAACCCTAAGCAGGGAAATCAAATGGACAATCAAACTCCTGCAGCAGAGCAAGTGACCACAGGAGAAACAATGAGTGTGAGCTGCAGATGACTCACTGAACTGAAACTGAACAAAACCTGATTTAATCAAAGGACAGATATTTACAGAGGACAGCAGCTCAGATCTCCAGGGTATTTGTCATGTTTCCTGTCTATATATTTCCACAGGTTGGACCAAAGTTTATCCAGCCGGATGAAATTCTGTGTTGAGAGTGATACTGAATGAAATTCCTGCTTACTTGGGCTCTGTATCTCCAAGTGATTGATGTAAACAACCCTTTTGCTTAGCTTCCAGTACCATGGACTGCAGTACATTTTATAGTACGCATATAATCATCCAGAATCCCCACAGAACAATCCCATCTCTTTAAGCATAAAAGTGATTGTGTTAAATTCTATTTTGAACTCTTATATAATTAAACCTTTTTAATTTACTTGATTGTACTGTTTATTTCTGTTGTTTTCTTCACAAACCTCTACAGGGGACCAAAGCAGAAAGCAGCAGGCAAAGACAGAATAAACTCACATTCATTAATGACTTCTCTGCAGCGGCTGGCATTGGCTCTACACTGGGGTTGAGTGTGATAACTCACGACTTCTGACTCCTACTCAGTAAACACAAATCACACTGTATCTTCCGCTCAGTGTGACCTGGAAGTAAGAGGAGGCTTCTGCAAATAAAGGGACAGATGTACACTGGGTTAACTTTATGCTTCTGTAATACTCACTGATTCATTCAAGAAATAACATGTACTACAGAGTGCAGTTGTTCAGTTGTTCAGTATTCAAAAGGGTGATAAAGACAGTGTCAATAATCTTACACTGCCTGACAATTCAAGGAGCAATTACATTGAAACACCTGCATTATTTTGTTTTTGATAGAAATGTTTCCAGAAATTAGGTTAGACAATATTGATTTGTTTAGTGTCTGTGTATACCACTCAAACGGTCTTAAATTGGAAAGTAAAAAAAAAAAAAGTATTTGCCAGTAAAAACAGTATTTCAACATTATTGTAGTTAGACTTTTTTTTTATTCACACAAAACATAATACATTTTCTTTGATAAGGAAACACAATACTGTATATACATACAATGGTCTATATGAATACCATATTTAAATTTAATGTTGTTATTTCTCAACTAACAACATGTCATTCCTTACCATCACTAGCAGGTGTAAATAAATACTTTAGCAAGTTATGTAAAAGAGTACCAGATGCTAAAACTTCAAGTCATACCTGTTAGAACATCCAATACAACAATCCTTAATCAGTGAGATACTATATTTTAGCTGCAGTTTTAGGTTTTAATGACTCATTGGATTATAAAACGATTTAATACGCAGGTAAAACAACCAAAACAGAAGGTCATTATAAAAGTAAAAAAAAAAAAAAAACATCTCAAATATAATTATTTTCACAAACAGTGTCTCAAACAGTTCCATCAGCAGTATAAGATACATTAACACTGACATCATCAATAGGTGCTGGAACAAGTGTCATTCCTAAACCTAAGCAGATAATAAGTGCTTAGTGGCAAGATTTAAAAAAAAAATTGAAAACTGAAAACATTATGCAAAATGTTCTTTCCACAGTAATTATCTTGCTGAATATAGTGTACAGACTCAGGCAAAGTGAAAATGTTAGTTTCAGTTTTCACACAGATGGTAAAATTGTACAGTCATTTACAAAAATATAATTCTATTCTGCATAAACAAATGTGAGCAGTGATTAGTACTGAATTAGAAGTTGACAGGACATTAAAGTGGCACAAAAAGTATAGAGCATATGACTGTGGAAATAAGAAAATTACATCAAGCAATAGTATGGTAGTTCATATCACTGTACAAAGCACACATACTTTATGCTCATGTGGCACTACACGTTCCAAAAACCGACAGCTGTGTCACTCTGCTGTCTGTTAATAGGCTTCAATTTATGCCATCTAAAACAGGTCAGTTGGAGCTGCTCTTTAATTTGCCTGCACAGTATGTTAACAAATCAAAAATTAAGCCCCAAAAATGCAAATTGCTTCACACAAAAGGGCCATCAAATGCTCTCACTTAGTTTTCATGAAATGCCTTAGTGAAGAAGAGGCTGTAAATTCTGTCTGATAAGTAAAGGCAGTGACTATGCCATTTTGGAGATTTCATTCAACATCTTCTACCTCGACTTCCATGAGCAGCATGCTTCTGCAACAATGAGATTATGTTTCTTTCAAAGATAGCTCCCCCACACCCGCACATTCAAAGACACATATGGTAGACAAGGACATCTTTACTAATATTCACACTTCACTCACTTGCAAAGTTTCGTCTATCCCGTGGATATGTTTACTCGTACTGTCTAACAGACTATGAAAAGACGTAAAAGGCATAGAATCAAGCCAACCAATCCATGCCAAAAGCAGGTTTGATGGGTATAAACACTTAGTATTGGAATGACTGGCTGACCAATTTATTACTCAACCACAGAAAACTGGTAAAAATCGATGGGGGAAAAAAGATCAAAAAATAAAAATTTAAAAAAATCACATGGTACTTTTACTGAATCTCAAGACTTGACTTTGTTCTGACATCTCATCATCAAGCAATTAAAATCAACCCTTCGTTAAGTCCCGCCCCCCATGGTTACAATTGCTAGGCCTGGTACGCTCATCTGTTAAAGCCAGCTTCAGAAACCTTGGGGTTGTGTTTGATCAAGCTATGTCTTTGGAGAGTCACTCCCAACAGCTGACCAAAAACTTTTATCATTGGAGAAATATCTATAAAGTAAGAAGAATTTTGTCAAAACATTATCTGTAAATAGTCATTCATGCTTTCGTCTGAAGATGGTAGATGGTAGCAGATGGCACAGAATTCTGCTGATTGACTTAACAGGTACACCCAGCACAGCTCACATCAGCCCCGTTCTATCCATTCTTCATCGGCTTCCTGTAAAATTTCGGATTGATTTTAACATTTTAGTCTTAATTTTCCAGGCGCTACATGGTCAGGTCCCCCAATATATTACTGACTTATTGTGCCGTTATTCCTCTGGCTGCACCATTAGGTCTTCAGTCCAGGGTCTCCTGAAGGTCCCAAAGAGTCATTTTAAAACTTGGGGAGATCTGTCCTTTCAGGCTGTAGCCCCCAGACATTGGAATGACCTGCCCCTGTCCCGCTGTACGGTCGACTCTGTGTACTCTAAAAAAAAAAAAAACAGCGCAAGCCGTTTGTATTTAGGAAAGCTTTTGGTTGATGGATTTCTCCTTTTTATTTA
>JAPTYR010000025.1:27709248-27724297 GCA_029814505.1 Siphamia roseigaster | reverse complement strand
CCTGAGAATGAAGAGTCACTTGAACGGACGGATGACGATTTGGGCTCAAAAGAATGTAATGATGCCAAAGATCAGGTGATGAGAGAATGTGACGGTGGTTTTGCCGAACCTCAAGATCAGGCAACCGGTGAATCAACGCAGAGTACCACTGAATTCCATCCTGTAGACCTTCAAACATCACATGAAAGTAAAATGGCCAAGGATCCCGAGTGTGAATCCATTGGTGAAGAAATAAACGAAGACCAGAAAAATGAAAATCTGCTTGATGAAAATGAATGTCTGAATCCACTTACTGATCTCTCCAGTTCTTTTTCACCTTCCACTGACTGCAGGGAAACAGACTCTACTCTTTTGCTCACACTTACGTCCTCAGACCTTCCATGTCTATCAGATGTTTCAGAATCAAACACACAGGAATGTCCTGATCCTGAGCTGTCTGCACTCGCATCAGTAACCAACCCTGAATCTCCTCCCTTTGAAGCTCCATCTGTTCCTACCACACCATCCCTACCATCCCCTGTTCTTCTTGAATTTGCAGAACACCTCCCAAGCTCAGATTCTCCTGCAGATGAGTCTTTGAGACCCTTACTTAGTTTAACAGATCCAACAGCAGAAGAACTGGCAGAAGATAGTTTGTGCTTTGAGGAACAGGATCAAGATGGACAGATAACACAAGTAAACAGTGGTCTCATCAGTATGGAGCCTCTGATAGAGAATATAACACAGCAGTTGGAGTCACCACAACAAACTGAATCTGCTTATGTGAAAGAAAACAATGTCAATGATGAGCCACTGATGAAAGAAGACAATAAGGTTCCTACCAGCCTTTTCGAACCAATAATAGAAAACCCTACTGAGGTCAATGAGCACCAGTTGGAGGAGAATAGTTTTACGGACGATGTATCTTGTATAAAAGATAGTCTAATAAGAGAAGATGAATCAAAAGAGGGGGACCAAATAACTGGACTAGCTAAAGAAGACACTACAGATTGTCAAAGGCAAGGAGAGACTGAAATGTTGGAGCAACCATTTGCAAATGAGACTCCTCCGACTGATGATGGTTTACATGAAGACGCTCATGAGTATCATTCAGACCTTATAGAACAGGCAGATTTTAAGGAAAATAGCTGGCAAACTGAAATAGACACTGAAACGTCACAACATCCATCTGAATTTGTACATAGCGATGAAGACGCGTTTGCAAATGACACTCATACAACTGAAGAGAGTTTGCAAGAAGACGCATACGAGGATCTTTCAAACACAGAACAAACAGATCTTAAAGAAAGTCATTGTCAAAGTGAAATAGAGACTGAAATGTTATTGAAACAACATGAATTTGTCCAAAGTGAGGAGGCTGAAATTGTAAACGTGACTCATAAATGTGAAGATGGATTGCATGAAGAAGCTGATGAGGATCCTTTGGATATTTTAGAACACACAGAAGAAAATGACAAATGTCAAACTGAAATAGAGGCTGGATCTCCGAAACCTTCCTCTCAGTCTCCGACAAACACTGACCAGGAGGTGCATCACTCACCTTTAAATGTTCTCCCACCTTCACTGGTTACTTCTCCAGCACAAGTGGCACACAGTTCAGATTCAGAGTTTGCTTTCGGAACTGACTCAGTTGGTTCCTCAGCTTCGACTCCTGTCCCTGAAATAGTTCGACCACATCTTCATCTGGACTCCTGTGAACAAACCCATCAGTTTCCAGCTCCCTTTTCCTCTAACTCTCCTCCTGTTCATGAGGTATGTGAAGATATTTCCACCAACCCTCCATCTGCTGAGAAAGAAAAGCCACAGTATCCAAAATCTCTGTGGGATGCGGTGAATCGCATCAGGAAACATACAGCGCCAGACTCTGAGAACGAAGAAGAAGAAGTGGCTGACGTGTGGGATCGAGACAGCGTGGAAGACATGATGGTGGACAGAAACTCTGTAGATGTTCTGTCATATTGCAATGGAGGAATTCAGGAGGGAGAGAAGTCAATATGTGATGAAGAAGAGCAGCAGGAAGTTCTAAGGGTTGAGGACATACAGAAGAAGCAAAGCAAGCAGGATCCAGTTGACGAGGAGCCATGTGGATATGTTGAAGAAGACACACTGTCCTGCAGCAGCAACAGCAGCCACGAGTCTGAGGACACCGTTATTGTGGCTGAAGAAGATGAGGAAGTTGAAGCAGTGACAGAAAGTAAGACGGACATTGATGGGGAATTTGACAAGACTGATGAAGAGCAAAGCTGCTGTGTTGAGGTAAGAGGTGAGACTGCAGCTGAGGAAGAGGGTGGAGGTAAGAGAAGTAAAACGGAGTCTTATCAGAGAGAGGAACATCCAAGTGAGCCTGTAGACATGATGGAAGCAGAGCAAAAAGGAAATGAAGAGGGGTTTGTTTGCACTAAGGCTGCAGATGAAGTCGCTGGATGAGAAAGAATGGAAATGGATGTAACTGTACAGTAATTTTCCCCAATAACAATTTTATCGTCTGTTTTATTAAAATGTTGTGACATCAGAACTATTCTGTATTTTAAGTTTGAGTTATTAAAAGTTAGATCATTTTCATTGTTGTAGAAATGAGGAAACAAATTATGCAAAACTATTCTTTAAAAGTAGGTTTCATTCCCTAAATCTAGACATCCAGACTTGCCGTTTCCAGGCAGAATGTGTTTTTAGATAATACGATGTGAGATTATAGATGAATTGGAATAGAAGAATGATTGTTATTTCATGGTGTAGTGATATTTCTGGCAAATTTACATCATCACCCTGTACTGTAAATAAATAAAACAACAGAGTGCAAAAAAATACTGAGAAAACTGTGCTTCATTATTAAACATTAAACAAGACAATGGTTTTCTACTTTTCAAATATATTTTTTCTGATGGCCAGTTTATCAAACTTTTTGACAACTGAAAATGTATAGATACACATTCCATTCCTCATTGCTGCTTGCAATCAAGACTTAAGTTGACATTATTTTCAATAACGTATTGAATATTACTAACATGTGAAGAAAAGCAACAGCTGTCATTTGAGTATAAGACTATAGTCAATGTTACTTAAATATACAGTTGTGGGAAAATAAAAAACATAAGACCACCCTTGTTTTCCAGAATTTCTTGATCATTTTAACACCTAGTGCAACTAAAGCTACATTTGTTTTGGACAAATATAACATGTTTTATTGATAAAAATCAAAGTCACCTCAGTTCTTACATCAACATGTATGGCATTGTACTGACAATAGCAATGCTTTTGGTAGGCATTCCATGTTTTATTTTCTTTTTGTTTTAATCACATGACACACACAGGAGTTAGTACTTGAGACAGAACCATTTTGATGACCTTTGATGGTCTAATAATTTTTCTGCAACTATATATTATGAGCCTATAATGATTCTTGTGCATCAGTGATCAGTAAACAGTCTCAAGATCTCAAATCATTCAGCCATTGGTATAAATTAAGACAGAGAACTTGTATTGATGTTGTACAAATATATTTCCATTGATTGAAGACAAAACAGATGAAGAAAACTTACAAAGTTTATATAAAAAAAGCAAAATATCAGGAGAATGTTCACATGAGATATTAAGTTCATCTTATTACCTCTTTTTAGGTGAAGAATACAGCATTAGAATGTGAAACAGAGGGCATTTTAATTTAGGATCAAAGATCAGACGTGGACTACAGCACACCCTAGTGGAGTTACCTTTTACTGAACTTGATACAGAAACATAATATGAAAATGTTAAAAACAAAGAGCATTGAACTTGGCTTTAGTGTTTACCGGAAAGAATACTCCACTGTTTAGTATTGCAGCCAAGTAAGACGAGTTAAACCATTGAATGCTTTCAGCCCATTTGTAAATGACTACTTCATTGTCATTTATATCATAATAACTTTCTGAATCACATAATCAATCAGCATATAAATTCCCTGGGAGTCAATTCAGTACATGTATTGAATTTAACTCAACTCTACGCAGTGTTAAGATGATGGATGGATGGATGTTATTTTATAGTTAGGTCAACATTTTTTAAATATTTCTTTCACCCCATCCCAATTTAAGTAATCACCAAATACCTTTATCTATAGTGGAAAATGCATGACGTATTTAAGACATATCTGACAATAATCTCAATCTTTTTTATCTTTGGACCAATAGTTCTAAGATTTCTCCAGTGATGGTGTTTGAATGTGATAATTGAAAAACATTTGTTCTATGATTAAGGTGCATTTTGTCTCTTGAAATGAAAACAGATTTCACTAAAATCTGAATTCTTGCATAATGTGTCCTTAATCTAACATTACCTTTTCAGTGATAAGGGAAAGTTTATTCAGAATATGGTCAATTTCTCAGATTGTGTGGCACCTTGCTTTGCAGTTATTAACTTGAATGTCCACTTGGAAGTTTTTAAGCACTTAACCTACTATTCACAGTTCATTTCATCATTGTAAGTAGATATTAAGGATTTGAATCTGCTGTGAGGGATAGTTTATATTTATATTGCCACATTAAGTGTTTGATAGAAAGACATAAACCAGAAGAGAAAAAGAGTACTGAAAATGTAATAAATTAACAGTTTATGAACAACTTTAAACTCCCTACAGTCACAGGAATGGTTTTACTTCTTACAGGTGGATGTTCTGTTTTAATTTTTTAAGGACTATGTATCCATCCTCCACCACTGACACTGTGTAAAATGGTGACAAGTGAACTAAACTAAAAATGTTACAGCACCAGGCATCTCCATTTCGGCTGAGGAGAAACAGTAGCCGTGGGCAGACATCAAAGTTCATCATGGGGGATGTTCAGAGCGTGGTCGCAGAGATCTGCAGAACATGGTGGGCATCACAATTAATGATGGAGTAGATCCATATAAAGTATAAAATCCTGAATTACTTTCAGTCAGTTGTTAAAAAAGGTGTTTCAAACATACCTGTTCTCTTGCTGCAGAGTTTGTCTTTAACGTTATCTGTCTCATGAGCGAAGAATTCAATGATTTCGTCTTCATGTTGCTCAACAATTGTTTCACACTGAAAACATGAATCAAAATAAAGAAATGATTAAACAATCCAACAAGTCCAACTTAAACCTTTAACAACAGCATTCTCTCCAGCACTCCACTAGCATTGGAAAGCTGAGATCTTGTGCTTTCCAACACTAGATAACACATTACAGCACCAATGTGGAACTCTATAAGGAGAAAGGAACCGTTTCAGAGACTTCCACACAGACTAAAAAAAAAAAAAAAAAAAAAAACACCTGGAAAAAACACAAAAAAAATTAAGTCATAATATAGATACTGAATGTAAAATAGTTGAAGGTCTATTTTTGGAATCTCAAAAAGTTTCATAATAGACATTTACAGTTGTTTCAGATAAATATGCTAAAAACTTCAAGTCAGTTTTTTTTTTTTTCGTTTTCACTCAAACACACCATTTTAAGCATGTATCCTTTATAATAATGATAATAGCCAGATATTGAAAATTAAGTTATTCCATTCGATAAAAGGGCAAAAATAATGGGCAAAAATACATTTTCTAACACTTTTATTGGAAATAAATCATGAAAACACCTGGGTGGCCTGTTATAATGGTAGTCATCAGAGGTAAAAAGGGTTAAAAAAAAATAGCAAGTGGTACAATTAAAACATATTTCATTATATATGGACTGTTTGCAGGATTCATGACCACAGATGTGTTTACTTACTGCAAACTTTAAACTGGCTGTGACTCTCGTATCCAGCGTGGCTTTTGAGAGGTCCATGGCTTCACCGCTCCGAGATTTGATCCTAATGTAAGACTTTCTGCTTGTGGAAGAATCTGTATGTTCACCATAGTCCTCCATCCTCTCACACACACTCTCCATCAGCTCCAGGAGGTTTCCCTCGGAGCGGGCAAGAGGAACCTGGTGGCATCAGAGTGAATGGAAACAAACCAAACCAATTAAATCAGAAAATAGTTCAGTAAAAGACAACACCAGGGATGGGATCATATTTTGCTTCTGTAAAAGAATTCTAGTGAATGTTAGGAGTGAGTGATATGACAAAAGCGTGTTACAGTATATGTAATTTTATATCAGTACAGTACTTGCACCAAAAATAGAAGGTTTAAACTATAGCTATAGTGTACATCATCAACTTACATGATTTTGTTCTTTTGTTTGGATCATCTATACAAACAAATTCTAATTTAAATTTCTGCATTCTGTGACATATTCACACTCCTTTGTATCTGTGTTACCTTCATGCAATTTCCTTGCCCGTTTCTATCTGGAAAAGATGGAAAACCTCAACATAATCTATAGAACAGATTATAAGACTCATCAATAAGTAGCAAGGTGTTTGATAACATTATATTCACACATGGCTTTGGCCACCTGAGTCCAGATCTGAAGCCCAGTGAGAATCTTTCGAATATGATGGAGAAGACAACACAAAGGTCTGACTCACATCTTCAATAGAAGGTCTTAGCAAAAAATTAATGTAACTTTGTACTTAAAGAAATATTTTTTTACTGACATTTCATAGGCATTTTGTTGCATAGAATATGAATTCTCTTGAAATAAATGCATAAGACCTGACAAAAATTTGTGTGTGGGATCCTGTCCTCATAAGTATCTATTTGGTATTTGTTTTGTCTCTCTGATAGACACATTATTGAATATGACATCAGTATATTAGTGGGATATGGAAAAAAGACCAAACAAACAAACGAACAAAACAATATTCTAACATAGCTTGTCTTCAGTTTTTGGACTTTCTCTAATCTTTGGTTTTGGTGAAATATCAGATGATTTCAGCAGTTGCTAAAATTAAACCTGGTGAGAGGATAGAAAGGTAAAATCACTATTATTTGTGGAACTGTTATCAAGTCAGAGCCATCTGAATTGTGACCAAATACAATTTCAGTAGCAAAACGGTGGAAAAACCTTAGTTCAATCTAAAATGTTTTGTATTGTCATTTACACATTTCGTAAAGTCTTCATCTTAAAGTAACCATTAAATACAGCAGACAAATGTCTCATAACATGGAAATACTTGTGTCAGATGCCTCAAATGTGTCCTTCAGAACAGTAAACACTCCTCTGTTACAGGCTCACCTCTCTGATGGACTGGCTGCCGTCTGGGTTGATCCTGAAGGACCCAGTCTGGATCATTTTCTTGGGATCTATCTGGGAGATAGCCCACTCCATCTCATCTACCAAAGCCCTGCAAGCTGTTGAAAACATGAGGAGAGAACACATGCATCAGAATATGATATGGACAATACACACTATCAGGAAGCAGAGGTACAGACACATACCTCCACATCTGATGTCCTGTCCCTGTCTGGCTGCCTGGATGGAGCTCACGAGGAGACACAGAACCACACACGGTGCAAACAGAAGAGCCGCTTCCCTCATCTTGCATCTGGATTTACAGGTTTATGTCAGCACACACGTCCACCAGTGACAACAACATGCAAATGATTTATTGTGTGTTTAAGTTGGCCGGCGAGACTCAGTATTGTTGCTGTACTGCTATCAATGACCCAAAGAAAGATGGCGACACCAACTCATATTGTTTCTGTAACTTTTCGATTAACTTACGAGTTTCTGGCGCTGTGTTTCTTTCTCGACCTGTGCCTACGTTGTTCCACGCTGTTCCATCACATTCGGTGAAATTTGGTGACGTAGCAACCGAGCCTCTGAACAGGATGGAGCCCGAGTTGAGACAGCGCCCCCGCGTGGCCGGGAAGATGATGACATCATGTCCTGAGGATCAGCCGTTACCAGGACAACAACCCGGAAGACTAGCATGTTAGGGATTCAGGCTAATTATACCAAAACAGTTTAAGAAATTAAAAACATTAGAAGACACCTAGCGTTCTTACTGTCGTGTGGGGTTTTGAACAACCATTTTCCTGTGACTGAAGCTCACATTTGTGTCAAGCAAAAATTATGTTTCTTTTTCTTCAACTTGTACCAATTAGTTTAACTGGCTGAAAAAAATGATCTCTGACTGTTTCATTGAAAAAATAATGAAAGTTTAAGTTGTTTAAACAATTAATTGTAACATCAATGTTATCATGTACCTTCTACCAGATAGATAGATAGATAGATAGATAGATAGATAGATAGATAGATAGATAGATAGATAGATAGATAGATAGATAGATATACAGCAGCAAATGTATAGTGCATAAAGGTATTTGGTGTAATCAGTCAGATTTTTTTTAATTTTGTAACCAATTTGAACTTATGCCAACCTCTTTTCTGAAAGCCGTTATCCAAAGTGATATTTTCACATTTTCCAGTTATCTTTTATCTGATGTGACTCCAGGGGCAGGTCTACAGGGGACTTCAGAAAAGTAAACCCCTTCCAGTCACTTTACTCCAAGGGGTTCATCTTTTTACTAAATCACTGTACCTCAACTGCACCTTTGCCTGAAGTGCACACAAGGACTTGCTCATTTAATATGTTGGAATTCATGCACAAATGGCATTTTAGGATCACCTGTACTATATTTCCCCATTTCCATTTTTTTTTTTTTTTTACAAAATGTATACATGAAGCTAGACTTTTTGAACTTGACTGTCTAGTCCTGCATTAGACTTAAAAAGTTGGCATTTTGCAGTTTTATTTTGTAAAAGGTAGAAAGTGAAGTCCTTTTGTAAGGTGATGTATAAATCACTTTTATGAGAATACTATGGGTAAATAAACAGTCACTCTCAAAGCAAGGATCTGGAAGTCTCTTTATTCAAACAGTGCAAAGAATTTCACACAACTGAAGAATTGCACAGAAGAGCTCCCCAAAACAGAAACAAACATCAGTATTTAATGCATGTCATAGACAAGTTATCTCCTCACTGATGTTGCAGTGACCTTGTACTGGGTACAATTGGGAGTGTGGAATGCCAATGAAGAAACTGTTTTTGTTATACTGTCACCTGCCTTCATACTATAGTGTTCCCTCACAATAACACGATTCACCTTTCATGGTCTCACAGTTTCGTGAATTATTTTAGTGCAATTTTAAATGTTTTTTTTTTTTTTTTTAAATATAGTTGAACGTGCACTGTGTTGCGTCCTGTTTGGTTCTGGTGGAGTGGTGCCATGGTTCCAAGCAATACTAAAAGGTGAAATATAAACCCTGCAGACACTGATTGGTCAGACATTTGTCTCTGTAACCCACCGATTTACAAAATACAGAGGCGGAAGTTGACAGTAAATATATCGGTACATTAATATACATAATGAAAGCCCAAAACTACACCATCGTCAGTCCAGGAGATTCAGTCTTTGTAAAAATTCAGATGAAACAACATGCAACAAGCATGTTTATCACATGATTATGAGTGAGCATTTACATAATAACCCAATTGTTTGCTTGTAAGAAGTATATTTTTTATAAATGTAAACTGTGTTGTTCTAAATAAAAATATTGAGAAAAAAAGAAAGCAAGCATGTTTATCAACCATTCCCAGAGCAGACACACAATTAATGTGCTGCCCCACTGTGACGTTAAAGTACTGTAAAGTCAGTACTGTCCTGTAATGGAAATGCTACTTTGCAGATTTCACTTATTGCAAGTTACTTTTAGAATGCAACCTCTGCGATAAATGAGGGACCACTGTATATAACAAGTTTGTCCATTATCTGGATATTTCTCTGTGTCCAATTATTTCAGCATTTCTTTCATTAATCATTTGATCCACTGGGCTTTATGGAAATGAAAAGGCCTAATAGAGGATATTATCAATAGATTAATTATTGCCCTTAAATGAAAATTAAGACTTAGGAAACATTTCAGCTGAAGAGTGGCGCATTAGAACACTGTATGAATCATTAACAGTATATACACACACACACACACACACACACACACACACACACACACACACACACACATGTTTTAATGGTTACATTTCAATTGTGACCAGAGAAACACTTTGAGCTCATGAGAAATTTTTCCAGAAGCCTTAACTAGCAGCTATCATGAGAACCAGCTAATCTCACTCCAAGGGTTTTTGAAAGGTTGGTAGACCTGCACATAGTTTTTGGGTTTCACTGTATATGCCACATTTATTTCAAAGTGATTTTGATCCTTTAATCCACTATCTGTTAAATTCATGAGAGAATACCTTTTATCCAGGGTGAATTCAGTTTTTAATGAAATGGCTGTATAACTACTATTGCCCTGATACTTTACCTCCTGTCACTAACAGTCCTGTACAACCTGCACTTGATGCTCTCTTCTGCACTTGTTTCTCTTTTTTCAATACTCAAATTTAAAAAAAAAAAAAGTCTTTTTTATCCTCAACTGCAATCTTTCATGTCTGTTTACTCAGTGTTGTGCTGCTACTGGAACCTCAATTTATTAATAAAGTTCTATCTATCTATCTTTGTAAATAGAGGAGGGAAAGACCCTCCACATCAACAAATGAGAAATAATACACACTTGAACTAGAATTAGCTTTTAACAATGTGTTTTATTAAACAAGAGCAACATACATAAATGTATAATAGATAGGCCATTAAAAAAAAAAAAAAACATGACCAAAACATTTCACTCAGGTCTCAGCATTGTGTCACATTGGACAGATGCATCATTTCAGTCAAGACACAACAATACCAGTTGATTTTCTGGCAATGAAAGCCAAAATATAGACTCTGACAAGCAGTGAGCGGTCAGCTGATCCCATATCTTCTTTGTAACGTCAAAATACACAGTTCAGTAACCAATAGAAAATACAGCTTCAAGGATTATTTTAAATAGATTTTTTAATATTATTCTATTATTATTATTATTATCATCATCATTTTTAAATATATTATTTTTAATAGTTTACGACGCCTGGCAGACCTATAGTCATGGGCACTGTGAATGTTTTTGGTTTTTTTTTTCTGTGATCTAGTTAATCGTCCTCTGTAATAGAACAATTTTCATTCCACATTAGTTTATCAAGTGCCATTTTCATCAGCAAAAACCTGTGTTAGTTTGAATAAAAAAATGTAAATATTTATTTAAACTAACACAAAATATTTAATTATGCACATCATGCATTTCCCAAAGGAATGAACATAAGATTTGTTTGTAATGCTGGACATGCGTTGCATTTCCAGGCTCTGTCTCCACTGTTTTAATGTTACTTCAGCCTGTTATTCCAACTGATAAAATGTGCTTTATGTGACTGTTTACATACACTCCAATATCCTGCTTTTGGTCATATTTATATGATGTTCACCCGCGCAAACACAAAGACCAAATACTTCAAGTAACCCAACAATATCCAGGATATGGATGCACATGTAAACACAATGTGAATTTGCATTAGTGTTCCTGTCTAAGTTTAGAAATTAGGCACATAGTGAACACACAAGGCACTGTGGACATACACACAAAAACAACACAGGTGCAGTTTGATTTTTGGTCAGAATTTTGGATTATATTTACGTAAAAACCCAAACCACTCGTGCACTCTCATACCCACAAACTATCTGATGATGGTTACTTCTTTTTTACAGTTTTCATGAACACTGGAATTGTTACTGTTCTGTCATCTCCTGGTATAGACACCAGTTTTATTCATAACATTTTTCAAGGACCTATACGAATCAAGCCGTTACAAATGCACAAATGACATGACATTCGAGTGTTAAATGATCAGTCTATCAAAATTATAGTTGCGTGTTATTTAGTTAACCACTGAAATGTCCACATTTGCACTGAAAACTGATATTGTTTGCAAAGAGGGTAATTCTCAGTAACTTTGCGACTCCTAATGTCCTATATTTACTCATCTATTTGAGACAGAGTTGCAGTAAATGTGTTTTTTGTTGTTCATCCTCTTCCATTTGCATTCAGACTTTAAAAGCTGCAACCATGCACACTGTAGCCCTCCAAAGTTTGGCTCATCAAAAATGACTCCTTACAAGTCTGAGGCTTCAACATCTAGTATAAACACAGAAGCAAACAAAATATAAAACTAAACCAAAAAATTAAATATTGAAATAACCTGAGTTTATCACAAAAATAATCAAGTTAAACAAAGTCATACAAAGCACCAACTTTTGATACATAACAGCCAGAAACATTGTGGGATAACAAAGCAATAATTTATCCATCAGCTCTACACAGCCCAACTCCCATTAACGCAACACAAAAAAAAATGTTGTGCAGTTATGTAACTTTTATATGTAAAGTTCAGTGGGAATGTATACTGAGGAAGTATACAAGGTTAAAGCTTCTACACTGTTAGCTTTAATAGCAATAGTTTAGAGTAATCTTAAAAAGTTTAAGATAGATCTTTATATTTCGAATAGGCTATGACAGACATTATCTCCACATTTCCACAGAGACAATGACATGAAACTCAATTTCATTTCTGGTATAAAAAGCATGGAAAAGATTAATCACATATACAAATATACTGTCTTAGCTATATATAAAGTATTAATATATTTTAATACCTAGAGGGATGTTTGAAATAAGTTTTCTTAGAAATACAGACAGTTGAAAAGTATTTTCTGTGTGTGTGTGTGTGTGTGTGTGTGTGTGTATATATATATATGTTTTGCTTCTTAAAACAAATCTGAGGGATTTGTGCCATAATCATAAAATATTAACAGTTCTTCTTTCCTGCGCAGCCTGTGTGTCCATTTTGGAAGTAAGCAGGTGATTTAGTGCAATACTGACTAAAAACAGCCAAGTGTGTTCAGGTTTTATGCCATTTGCAGACACCACAATCTTCTTCATAAATTAAGCTGTTCGTTTGAGGCCAAGTGTGGCACATACATTTTTCAAATAAACTCTTTGGAGCCTAAATATTTAACATAAATACCATGAAATACCAAAATATGCATAAAAGTTTTAATCAGCAAAGTGAGGTCACTAAGACACTGTGATGGTAAAAGTCCATTTCGGTTGTTAATAACATCTGTAAGATGTTGATGTACTGTAAGGACACCTTAAAGTGCATTAGGCACAGAGGCACAAATATAGCACATACTGGCCAAGCTTCAGTGGTCCCACACCTCCGTCTGATCACAACATGCCCTATCTCTCAGCCAAAGTGTAAGAGTCCATGTCATTCAGCAAGTATATATCTGTGTGATGAGAAAACATGACTGGCATCTGAAAGAGAAAAGAAAGATTCATTAGTGATTACAGAAATCATGATAAAACTTTCATTACTCATGAAGACTAAACAATTAGTAAAGTCATATTTTCACATTATTTCCATAAAATGTTTCTGGTGAAAGATAATATTTTTACTATCTACAGCTCATTCTTATTACTTTACCAATGGCTTAACATGTTTACTTAATGTATATGAAACTACAGAACAGACTGCACATAAACAGACGGTCAGTAATGTTTACTGTACTGTTGCCATGATAAATATAAACATTTGTTATAAATACTGTTTCAATTTACAGGAATATGCATTTTGATCTTTGGTAAACAGTATTTAATCAGTACTCATCCTGAATTAGATACTTTATCATTATGGATTAATTAAGTTCAGTTGCTCACCTTGGGTCAAAGTGTTACTTTCCAAACTTTCCCTCATTTAATCCTGGAAATTCCTGGAAAAAAGACATGTGTACCTACTGGATTTACCATCTACCCTGGTTAAATAGTAATAATAATAATAAAAATCTAGATAATGTTTGATCTTTGACCCATTAATACAGTGGGAAAAGCTGCTGACCAAAACCCAGGTCAACTGTTAAGTAACTTATAAAAATGAAAACATACTACATACCAAAAAAATAAAACAAAACCGGCAGTTTTTCATATACATTAAGTAAAATCAGCAATCGTGTTTCAATTCCATCATCATGGGACATTCTCGATGTGGTTCATAGATTCTTTTTAACTTTCTAATACAAGGTTTGAGTGATCACCTAATATTCAGTCTGCTTTTTTGGCTGTGTAGCTTGTTTTAAACTAGAAAGGATTACACAAACACAATTCACTAGTCATTCAGAGACAACACACCAAAAACATGACCACAGATCCATTACATCCCATTTATTTTGCTCAAATGGTGTTCTTCAATCAGTAGCAAAAGGAGAGACATGTCAATCAATCACATTGAGCAGAAATGAGTCACATCTGAATGTTAAACAATATTACATGAGTTTTTCCTGTAACAGTTGAAGTATGAATTCGTAAATGTGTAATTCACCAGAGGTATTTATATACTGCATAGACACATAAACCCTCATAACACCCTGAAAGTTATATTTCTGTCACCTCTATGTTAGATCTGCAGCTAGTTTACCAAGCCTGTTATATATATAGTACAGTAATAAAACCGGAAAAAAACTGCAACTTTTACAGCTCAGCTGAGTACAAGAGCAGTCTGCTTTTCATGTAACACCCATAACAACGGTAAAGAAATGCCATTTCTGAAGACATAAACCAGTATGCTTACATATAGACTTGAATGTGACTAACATCTTTCACATGGTTACTACATTGATACTGCATAAAAAGTGCTTGTACTCGTATTATCTTTATTTCTTTGTGATGGTTAGAAATGAAAAACAATCTCTTAAAGCCTGTAAAGTGAAATCAAAGAGGTGCTAAATCAGCTCACAGAAATTAAAGTCTTACTGGTTAAAAAAAGGCCTTTCGACTGTGAGGTGCAAAGCCTCGTCAGTTGCTCCCAAATATTTATGTCAGTACTTCATTATAAATGTAGAACCAAAAACCTCATAATCATTTCCACATCAATCGACTGCTTAAGACTTCAGCAGAACTTGATCAGAAAGGAGGATTAACAAAAGAGATGTAATCTAATCGACCAAGATTTACAAATACAACTTGCAAACAGAAAACACTATGGAAATCATAAACATTTCTGTGTTATGCAATAGTTCTGGAGAGACTTCACTTGAGTAAATGTGACTGTTACTCTCCAACAGTGCATTTTTAGACATTTACTTATAAAATGACTGCTTTTCCGTGCCTAATTTTAGAGCGTGGTATGTGCTCTTCAGACTGCAAAATTGTCAGAAACAAACCTGTGGTTTTCAGTTCCAAAAAAGA
>JAPTYR010000025.1:27627899-27640405 GCA_029814505.1 Siphamia roseigaster | reverse complement strand
TATATGAACATTATTCCTGAGTATCTGTGACATATTAGGGGGATTTAACGGCCAGTTGCTTTAGATTTATTACAAATAGCAATTTTTTTTAAAAAATTGCGTTTGTATCAAGAGAGTCCGTTAGGAGGAATGTAGCCTCCTTAACTTTGTTTGTAGTGACAAAGTGAGATTATGAATGTAGTTTGCATATAATCAGCACATATTTCAGTGTAGTAATAGCCTCGTAGCAAAAGGTCTCATCACACCAGAGAAGTGTGTTCCACCTGATCCAATCCAGCATCAAGTATTATTTATCTAAATTGATCTTGTCATAATGAACAGATGGAAAACTAAATTGACAGTATTCACTCTAGTTTTAGAAAAATGAGGCTAGCATTGGGTTAATTAAGTTAGCATGAAAAGTAATGGAGATAACTGCTTAACAGTATTTTGAAATCTTTGACTTGATGCAAACTTTTTTTTGTTGTTTGAATATTTTTAGGCTTTGTGTGAAAGTGTAAATAATAGAAAAAGCTCCTTAAATTGTAAGTAATGTAAATGTTGTAGACTAGTGTAATGGGACCAAGAATAAAACCTACCTCATCCCCCTCTGGCTCCCTGCACCATGGTGCAGCACACAGTGAATAGTCCTCCTCTGAGTCTGAAGGTGCAGGATCACACAGTGCGTGTGTGGGAGAGCTGGTCTTTTTTGCTTCTTCACTCCTTTCTTTGTTTTTCTTTGATTTCTTTTTGCGGCACTTCTTGGCCTTCTCACTGTGCTGAGAATCAGAGCTGTCCTTGCGCCGCTTGGTCCTTTTGCTTTGACCATTCATCATTTCCTTTGTAAGACCGGAACCTCCATTCTGCAGTGAAAATTAAGTAAGTATTTATTACACAACACACATAGTATTAAATAAATGTTACATGCAAGTGCTGTCATCATTAGAATCACCACCTTAACGTGGTGAGGGCTTCCTCTCTGAGTCTGCTGTGGATGTCGGTCCTCATCTGTGGGGGCACTGTGTGAAGGTAGAGGGGCCAGTTTGTATAACAGGTATCTGTACAGCTGTTCAGTCTCAGGCAGAGTGACCTGCAACAGGAATCCTTCCACCAACAGCTCATCCAGCTCAGAGGTCAGTGCTGTGACAAATGAGATAAAGAACAGGAAGTTCAGAGGTTATTGAAAAGGACAGAATGAACTTAGGCTTCAATACAAAGTGCTTAAAACTTTGAGACTCACCCTGTATTGGAACAGACACATGCTCTGTGTAAAAAGATGAACCATTTATTTCCCGAGTGAGATGTGATGAGATTCTGTGTCCGACTCGCCCCTAAAACAATGAAGAACAATTAATTGCTGTGGAAGTTTCAAATTCTTATGTCTCCAAAACCACTTGGGCAGTGTCATTAAAGTAAGAACATATTGTTCCCACTGACCATCTTTGACACTTTTTCCAGGACTCCCTCTGTGCAGGCCTGCTGAACTCTATGCTGCCAGCGGACCGTCCTCTCAATGAGGAAGCGTAGTGCATCCCCTTCCGGCAGCCTCACCCGAATCCTTTGCAGTGAAGCCAACAGAGGCAAGACTTTGTCCAATGGGGGTTTCCTTGAGCGCTGGCAAAGAGGGCAGAGCCAGGCTTGGCCGTATTCAAGCTCCACAGTTGTTGCAACACAGCTACAGTGGAAAAGCTCTCGACAGAGCTCACACTGTATCATGGCACCCGAAGGGGCCTTTTGGCAAACACAAACACTAAGTGCATAACAGTTTTCAGCAGGAAGAAGCTTGGACTCATTTGAAGCACGAAGAGCCAACAGCATCTCCATCTCCCTCTGACGAACCTCAGCCAGAGTAGTCATCTGTTAGTGGAGAAAATATGATGCAATAAATCAAACTGTGAACTAAAGTGACTCTCAGCCTGTGATACAACACCTGACTGTGGCTCATCACCAACTCACAACAAACCTGCCTCAACACATTAATGCACACATTGTGACATCCACTAATGTAGCAATTTCGTCATCAGAGGTACATGCAGTAATTTAAGGTATCACATATACAATGTAAAAATCAGATTTGATTAAAAAAAAAATGTATATTGATAGTCAGTTTGGGCCATTTGTAGTTGAAATTGATGCATCTAACGACCGAGCACACAGGAGAAATAACTGAAGATGTCAAAAGGCTATTCAGCATATTGACTGGTTTTATGATTATGTGGTTCACAAAAAAACTGCCAAAGAAGAAACACTCACAGCTGAGGCTGAGTCCTTGCTCTCAGACAGAGCCCTTTCCACATCACAGAGAGACTCCAGTTTTGTTGAAGCTTTTTTATTGATTTGTGTAACTTCTTTTCCTTTTTTAGGTTTTGACTTTTGATGCCCTGTACCGACATCATACCTGGGGCAAAGTACCTAAAAACCAAGAACAACCCCACAATAATTTACAGACTTGTTTAGGAACCGACTTTGACGTCAACACACTGTATAATGTGTCCATTTACCTCCAAAAGGGAGATGGTCGAGTTCTTCAGAAGGAATGTTTTTGCTGCACTCTCTTTCCATGTCTGGACGTCACTGATGAGCGCTTCCAGTCGACTCAGTGGGTCGAGCCTCACTGGGATGCTCTCTGCTCTGAGTACCAGCTCAGACAGGCTGTCCAGCACAGGAATACGTCCTCCAAGCTAAAAGCAGAAGCATATGAAGTTTACAATCCGCACCTGACCATTAGGTTAAGTGCTCAGAGCATTTGGGATTGTTGACATTAAAGTGTATTTTACCTGGAGTGCTTCAGCTTCCTGGAGCCATTTCTTGGCCTTTGCAATAATGTCCTTGAGCTCCAAACAGTTGGGCAAATAAGCCGGGATGTTTTCCACTTCCTGGAGGGCAGCATCAAGTGTTTCTATGCTGTGATGGGGCCTATGGAAACAAAGTAGCATTATTAATAACCTATTTGAGCTTCATATAACTGAAAGAATCCATTTTTCCAATGATAAACATAAACAATAGTCTGAAGTACAGAGTCCGCTGTGTGCAATGAATGGCCTTTAGAGTCACAAGTATTACAACATGATCCTCTTTACCCACCATGAGTCAGCTCTGCTAACATGGCATATTTTACTCTGCAATGCCTGGAATTTAAGCCAATTTCATGCTTCCTATCACTACTACTACTATGGATGCGAAAAGGAGAAGTTTCAAAATTAGTAGTGTAAAAACCATCAAAAAAGCTTTTTAGATTAACGAAATTTACTGTATAGGTTAAAGTGCTACCATGTCCATTTTTTCAGTGGTTCCAGAAAGGGATTATCCTTAATTTAGATCTCACATTACTGGATAACATTTTCCAGTCATAGCTGTCCTGTGAAGGTGAACTAGAGTGATTATGCAAGTAATAAATATCCAAGCATCTTTGAGTTTCTCATATTTATAATAAAACTAAGACCTTACACTGAAATTGATAAAAAGATTTTTAAAAATTCTTCTACAGATTTTTTTTTTTTTTAATTTGTCTTTAATCGTGTGAAAAGACATTCATAAATTAGCAGTATCTGGAAAAACTGTAGAATATTTCTCACTTTTAAGCCAAGCTCCTTTGTTCTGGCTCCTCTGCTTTTAAACCAGTAAATGCCGACCACAACTAAAAAAAGCTGCAGGGTGGTTCTGCATCCTCACCTCGCTTCCATGAGGCTAAGCACCCGCTCTTCCCACTGCTCCGACACCGTTAACAGCTCCTGCAGACGAGCCATGGCTCTTTCCACAGAGTTGTGAGGGGCCAAGCCCACTCCCTGGTCTATCAGTCTCCTCATGGTGTCCAGACAGAGGTCATCCGGCCGACTGCTCGCCTGCTGTACGGCCTCCAACCAGCGAGCTTGCTCCAGTCTCTCCCTCAGCGAGGGCAGCTGAGGTAGCTCCACATCCAGGCCTAGACTCACATCCAGCAGGTCCTGAAGCTCCTGTGGGCTGGGGGACTCATCAGTGAGGAGCTTCTCACTGCGCTGCTGGAAGTCATCTACCCGAGTCAAGAGGTCCTGAAAAGTCATATTATAGAGCTGTTATGAACTGGCATTCTAAATTCATTTATTCATATCCAACTTACTCACATTTTCTTTTGGAGCAGTGTTTATCAATTAAAAGCTTTTTATGTGATAGTCTTAAAAATCTAGGTGTAGGATACCAACCTTCAGTAAGGGAGCCTGCCTGATGTTGCAGGGCAGGGTGTCCAACTGTCGCACAAAAGACCTGAGCTCCTCCACAGTCAGCTCATTCTGGCTTTGAGACTTTCCTCCTCCAGAACGATACCTTAAACAAAAATGGAAGACTGATTAAGAGGCTTATTCAGTTTCATCAAGCAATCAACAGGAAAGAAAATTATACATCAGAAAAGTTAACAATTTTGCATATTTTCTACTGAGTTCAATCACAATATGAACAGGAAATTGACCAATTAGACATTAACTTTATTAATTACATAAAAGTGCCATGATGGAGATATTAATATAAAATAAATCACAACATTATGCACCAGAATATCAGATCTGATATTTATGATGCGTCTGTTCTTATGGTCATTATGCGATGCATCAGGTTCATATATCTGACCTTGTCTGCCTCTTTCCATTCAGAAGCTGCTGTGCCATCACAGCTACTTTGTCTGCCTCGAAGGCAACCACACGAAGCTGATCCACCAGGTTGGTTGGTGGAAATGAATGTAGTTCTGCTTGTTCCACTAAACTGTGAAGCTCCTCTAGACCTGACAAGGACATGGTACAGCTTCAGACATTCATACTAAAATTGCAAATTTTGTTTTTTTAATGTAAAATGTGATTCACACTTTAAACTGACAAGGAAAAAAATTACACAACACAGATGTTTTTACACAGGAGTCTCACCTCTTTTCTTGCTTTCTTTGTTCTCCAGAATGTCCTGCACATTACTGATCCACTCTTTATACGATTCCGCACGCTGCTTCACCGCTGCCATCATGGGATACAACTCATCCAGTGTAAACTTGTAACTGAATAAGACATAACATTGTCACATTACAGCAAAAAATAATAATTCTCCTTCAAAAGGCTGAAAATACAACTACTCAACCAATGTTTAGCCAGGAATGGGAAATTGGACAGGCTCTATGGCTTTATCCATGTTTTCTTAATTGTACCAAAAAATGTATCATCAATATGACTACAGAGCAAATTCACAACAGCAGCAAAACAACCATGTTCAACAATGGTGAAACTAAACTTTTTTTTTTCTCCCTTTAATTCTTTGACATGAAAGAAAACAACATTTCAAAAAAAATCCCAGATATCTGAATTTGCCTTTTCATTTCCACCAGTATTATGAGGAGCTTTTTCTAACAAACTGACATGGTATATTTTCACATTATTCACTGACACCCTTCACCACTACTCAGATGCTGTGTTGTGATTAAAAAAAGGTATTCCCTTAAAAGGTGCATATGCAACTTTAAGAAAAGAAACAAAACACTGTTCATATTCACTTTTCATAATTACTTAAGACTTACTGGAGCTTAAGGTTGCTGGGAGGACAGGAGCACAGATTGTGGGTGTGGTAAAGACAAACCATCTTGCCAGGACTGCAGGGACAGGTGATGCTAGACAGGTAGCAGGTGGTCCGACACGTACAGCACTGGCGCTCCTCGTCTGGGAGTTCCTCATAATCAACTTGTTGTGAGTGTACCACACCCTGGGAATGAAAATGCACAGTTGTTAAAGCAGCTGAATGTGGCAGGTGTGCAGACAGGGCTTCTAATCTTTAGCTATAATTAAAGGCAAACATCTTCAGAAGACATTAAAAAAATTAAAAAAAAAAATTGTCAGAAACTCTAGCAGGAAACTAGTTTTAATACTTGCTGTTTTGCTCAGCATGAAACAGGGGACATTGTAAAAACTAAAATGTCTTGCCATCATGTCCTCAAATGTTTTACGTGATTAATAATAACAACAACAATAATGTTTACTTTTAAATCCATATAATTAATCCTTAACCTGGTTGCAGTGACAGCAGCATGTAGTTTTAGAGGACAGTTTAATAGCTGCCACCCTGAACAAATAAGCCTCCAGGCGATAACACTTGCTCACCATCTTTTTCACTTTGTCTCTCAATTCCTCCTCTTCTCCGACCATAGCAGTCATCTCCTTATTCACAGCTGATGCCAGATCGACATCCATTGTTTCTGCTTTACAGGCCATGTTACAAACCATCTCATCATGGGAGAAGACACAATATCTGCTCAGCTGGCGATAGTGGCCCACACAGTTACGACCAATGGGCATCTGCAAAACAAGGCAAATTTATTGAATTGATGCCGATTCGATATTTGATTGTTTGCTAGAACTATTTTGCATTTCCTTTTAAACATAAGTGAAGTAAATTTTATAGGCAGTACATATTTAAGATGTTATCTTACCCAGTCCATGGTACAGAAATTTACAGCTTCAGCGAAGTTGAAACCCTGGTTGAAGCCGCTGTGGTAAGCTCTGGGAAAAGTGATGACAAACTCGCCAGCGCACTGATTGGTCCGATAGATCTAGTAAAAAGTAGGTTAGGAAAAAGAGAGACAGTTCATTACTGGCTGTATAGGTTTCAGTTCCCCTGTTTTGTCCCCGAGTTATGTAAAGACACAGACTGACAAATTTTGATCCACACCGTTGTGATTTTATCATAAGTTAAAAAAAAAATATTTTTCTCCTTTTTGTGCAAGACATGTTCAGTATTTAAGTATTCCACCTTGATATTGACATGTGATATTTGTAAAATCTTCTATAATGACACTGTCAAATACGATCAATTAAAGAATGAGATTTACCGGGACACCATTGTTCATCAGTGTATTTGGATTCATGATGGTGACCAGCTGATGAAGGAGATCCGGCTGAGAGTCGAACAGCTCAGGTGCCAGTTTCTTCATGACTGACTCAAGGTGCTCTGCAGCATACCCAGGGGCTCCGTACCACGTCTTTGGCTCTCCCCTGTACATGTGGTCAAATGTCTCAGTCAGCTTTGCAAGTCTTATTTCAGTTTGCCACAGAAACACTTCAACAAATATGCAACAACACCCTGAGAGTGAACTTTTACCAGTGAAGATAGTTAATGGAATAGCTCCAGTGATCCTCAATGTGCCAGCAGAAGGAGGAGAAGCACATGCCCACGTACAGCCAAGGTAACTTCATCCCACAGATGTCTGCAGTAACATGAGTCAGCACCGATGCATCCAGCACCGGCATGTTGTTCAGGTTCCAGCCGCTGGTCAGGTAATGCTGCAGGTCACAGACAGGTCTCAACCTTTAACTCAAATACATCCTTGTCAAGGTCAAAACTGATCTAATGTGAAATGCGTTTTCATCCTACTGTTTTCACCTCTGAATTCCCCATAATGCTGGAAAAAATAAAACTGCATTTGTAAAGCTATCAAAATCAAACAAAACTGCAAGACTAAAAAAAAAAAAAACCCCTTTGTGCAAAGTAAATCACTTGATGTTCTTAACTTGTTGCCCTTTTTAAACAGTGTGAGATGAAAAATATTCCAAAAGCTTAAATCATTGTCCTCAAAACAACAGATTGTACCTCATCCTCAGGAGAGACTTCAAAATGGCCGTTCCTCACAGGGAAACCACTCCCAAACTCCTTGGAGGCAATGTCTGCTCCGTATTCCACAGTGACATCCTCCTCAATGGTGCTGACGAGACGCCAGAACTCCTTCTCCACCAGCTCAGTGGGAACCATCTAAAAACACACCAATACTAGTGTCAAGGTGATGATGGGTTTCCTCGCATGTTCAAAGATCCAGAATTGACAGACTTCCCTCTGAACAAATAATGTTATGCATCAACTATAATTACACAACTACAATTTGCTAGAAACGCATATTGTGTTCAGGGCCCTACAGACAGTGCAGTTTCAGCAGTCTGATAAGTTTATCAACAGCTAATGTTTAAAGCTAAATCTTGGGCAAATGCAAATTGTACAATGGAAAATCTACTGAATCTCAGGCTAGGACACATGTATAAAAACAAGATTAAAACATTATCAGCCCTCGTTACCTTTCTGTACCACGATAGCGCCAAACAATAAAGCTATGCTCACCCATTGCAAATCTACTATTTAAGTGAACGAAAAATCCAAAGTAAAGGGAAAGGAGAGTGTGTGAACCCCCCTCCCCCCCCAGGACATAGGATAATATTTTTTACAATGAAAGCACAAACAAACCAATAGTGTTGATCCATGTGTCATTTCATGGGTCTTTCTTATTTGACATTAAACTGTTTTTGATCATACCAGTCATATTGTGAGATCGTTCTCTTAAATTCCTGGCACTATCGATTTTGTTTTTGGCTTTTATTCTCTCATCATCTGAGACAGAACAAATCTGAATAAGATGTGATAGCTTTAACCTTTTAATTTTTTAACCACCCATTTCATGGAACTAAAAATTCTACCGAATATAATCAATGGCCAAATTGAATGTATTAGACTACATTTGAAAGTAAACATGTTCTAGTGTGTGATGGGTAGCATGTGGTTAAAACAAACTTAGCTGCAGCTGTTCAAATGTAAAAATCACCAAAACCCTTAAATATGTCATTGGTGACCTAGTGGATGTTAAAGAGGTTAAACATGTAGTGCGTAAGGACTCCTACGCTCCCCCCAGGTCATACCTCTCACTGTCTCATGCATTAAAAGAACCCACAGGATGTGAGAGTGTGGAGGAGGGAGTGGAGCATCTGATAAGATAAACACAGCTCTTTCTGGTGGGTTATCAAAGCAGACGTAAATCATTAAAATAAGCACCAGAGACCATTTTCCTTTGCCAAAACCTCCCAAAAGAGGACTTTTCTTTCTTTGGTATGTGAACTGTACAGTTTCATTGGCTGAAATATATTATGCATGTTAATATAGCTGAGGTTTTGGGTTTGAATTAAAACTCATTTTATACATTTGGTACAATAATAATTACTGGGTTCAGATTGTCCTATTTCGACTATACAAAAACAACACATTTTATACTTTACTACTTTAACATACTTCAGATGCAAAATATATAATTTCTGCAGCCAGTGGTCTCGCTAGGAATTAATTATATTGTCCAAGTGTGGGACCACGTCCTTGAACATCACTGAAGCAGAAATCATATTTACAGACAAATAAATGTATTGGTAATAGTCATTCACATTATGTCTAGTGACACATGTTCATATTATGTCATTTTTTTAACATAGAAATGTTACTTATGTATGTTTATAGACTGGGATCTGGTACCATGAGAAATGTTTGTTCCCATGGTGTGCACCTCTTTAACTCTAAACTATAACTCTACCTCTGACCTTCTGCTTGTCACTGATCCTTTCCTGAAATAAAGCAGAACCTGCCATGCTTCATGGTCATCAAGTATGTTCCAACAAAAACTTTATAGAGTATCTAAAAAGAATTGAAACCAGTCTCAATCGAATGAACAAAGAAGGTCGACTCACATGAACAGGCATGTTAAAATAATCAGACTTGAATGAATCAGCCATGTCTCCAAAAGCTTGAAGCGTGTAGCTCCTGCTGGCCTGTTCAAAGCCAAAAGCGACAGGAGGTTTGCCACATTCCTATGAAAATGATGGAAATTAAGTTAAAACAAGTATTTACAATTAAATATCCATGTGATAATCAAACAGTAAATTTTACTCTTGTTCCTAATTTGGAGCCCCTCTGTTAGACTCCCTGGGGCTGCAGAGGCAGCAGCTCACCTGAGCCAGGCACTTGGGGCATCTCCAGTCACCTTTGGGAACATCATGGAGGGGGGGGATCAGACAGAAGATGTGATAACTATCATCACAGCCATCACACAACAGCAGGCGGTCCTCAGCACTTCCACTGCCACATACCAGGCACATGTATTGGTCCACCTGAAGAGACAGAGACGGGAGTATTATAAGGAATGTGATGCATCATTGTGCGTTTTTGCATCATTTGCATCACATGTCTGGCACTTACTTTACTCGGTATTTTAGTCAATACCATTTCCTCATGTTCAACAGGCTCCTGTTTCACCACAGTTACAGCCATTCTCACTGAAAAAAAACCAAAAGCTTTTAGAAAGATACTAGTCATATAACCCAAACATTCCTGTTCCCTTTATAAACTGATCAGTAGTGTTATTGTTTTTTGTTTTGTTTTTTTTACCAGGTTCAGATTTGGTAACAAAAGTTCCCATTCGCCTCCTTAGATTAGGACGATTTTCACAAATTTCTTCAGGTTCACTTTTGAAACAGCCTCTCTAAAGCAAAAACATAAAAAAAAGAGTGAGGAAGAGCACAGAATAATATCTGCACAGTATAGAACCACCACCTTAAACTGGTAACGCAAACATGCGACTTGACCCCTAAATTATAAACAGCTATTTAACAGTCCTAGTTAAGGTCAGTAGGTCGGTTTCCACATCTTGCTTCAAAACAGTCCCCACTTTCACCTCAAATAAGCAGAAGGCTTTGCACATGATTCAGGGAGCAATGTCAGCTAAGAGGCAAATCCAACTTACTTCTGATCTCATTCGTTTTGCTCGGCGAGCAATGCTGCATGTCTCCTGGGGCTGGACAGATTGACGCTGTGGCAGGTCATGAGGGGTGTATTCTTTATCTTTAGTGTCATTAGTCAAGGTGGCCTTCTGCAAAGACAAACAGGTAGATATGATGATGAGATTACAGTGACAACCCAATGATTAAATTAAAGATGATAAAGTGGAAAACAGAACAGTGAATAATGCAATACTATTGTAATAACTAGGACAGAATACTAGGATCACAATTGAGCAATTCTGCTATACCTGAAACTGCAAGACGATCACGTTTGATAAATCATAATGTATTTATGACTGAGGAAAAGTAAAATACCCCTTAAGGCCCTAAAATAGCCAAGAGTTAGCATTATACATTTTTTCCTCAGTATTAAGTCACCACTTTTACAGAATTTGACAACCTAGATTCTCAACATGTGGCGTAAATTCCTACAAGTAGTGAGTCCCTTAAACTGCCCAGGAATCTGTTTAGAGATCTGCACCTATTGATAAAAATAGTAATCTTGGTATCAGCATGATGAGACATTATTGGATATGTTGTACAGGGTGATATGACTATATTAACATTTTGATGCACTGCTATAAATAATAGTGTGTTGTTAGAACATGTCTGTGTAATACCACTAATGACAGTGATCTGATAATCTTGTGGTTGTGTCCACTACCACATGGGCGCAAATGCACTGAGCACTAATACCCTGATTCAATTGCATTGTCCCATTTGCTACATGTCATTACAATTTTTTCCATTCTCTACATTTCCTATCTCCATCTACATTTTATGATCAATTAAAGAGGTAAAATGCAAAAAAAAAACAAAAAAACCCATCCACAAATAAATTATTTTACTTTTCACTACAAGTCACAAGTGCAACAGCTGCTGTATTACTGCTGTATTACTAACAAAAACAAAACTGTTAGAACATACAGGAAGATTGGCTCCAGTCTGGAAAAGGTTGTATGGGTACAGGATCCTCTCATAGTGTGTCCGCAAATGGGAGCCTATAGCCTTTCCCGGAGCAAAGCCCATTTTGACAGATATCTTTGTCCAACGTCGCTCTCTGCAGACAGCATCGAATCCCCCCTCTTCGTTCACCAGCTTTAAAAAAAAGTCAAATAAGAGAGAAGTTACACATCCTGTTGTTTGGAAGAGTGGGTAAAATATATTCACATGCAAAAAAAAAAATAATCTGCTGTCAGACCTTGTTCAGCTGGTACAGATCCAGAATCTTTCTTTCCACATGAGGGATTTTCAGGGTACATCCTTGAAGCTCCCAGAATTTTGCTATTTGATCCAGGAAGTTTAGTTTAACTCTGGTCTGAGCCTAAAAACAGAGAAACACAATGAAATATCTGTCAGAAAAACTAATTACCAGGCCCATTGTCCAGTTTCCTGTGAACATTTTGTCGAGAACCTTACTTAAATTATATTGTCCAGTTGTATTTGCTTTTCAGGAACACATTGTGGGTTCAGTCAGTGCCGCAATCAGTTAAAACTATAAACAGGGGTATAGCCATAGGGCACGTCTTTGTGTGTTTGCATGTGATTGATCAAACTAAACTTTTCAAAAATAAAGGTTTGGCTTACATATGTAATAAGCACTAGTGACATCTGAATGCATAGGATTCTTGATGCATTTTAAGGATTGTCTCCATTTACCAAATACGACATATGAGTTTGGATTCTTTATTATTATTAAATGTATCTTTAATAAGTTAACATACCTCCAACTCATTAAGCCTTTGAATCCGTGGTGTGAATTTCAGTCTGTCGACATCACAGGCAAATGGGGGCTGCCATTCCTGAGAGAGTACAAAAGACATTTTATTAAGCACACAGAAATAATTCTTACATGTCACGCTGAAAATAAACACAATTTCATAAACAAAATCTGGCAGTCAGTAGAAAATGGGGACATTATGTACAGCTACACCAAACATGAGT
>JAPTYR010000025.1:27492378-27504101 GCA_029814505.1 Siphamia roseigaster | reverse complement strand
AGGACTGTTATTTTAGGTGGAAATCCCAATATGAGGGGAACTGAGCTGCTTGGTGGAGGTCTGTGCTCTCCGAGTGCTTTTTTGTAGTTGTGAAAGTGTACAAATCATATTAAAGAACTCACTGCAGAGAAAAGTCTCCTTGGAGAAATCTATGTGTGCACTAATCATGTGGTAATACTAATTTGAGGGCCACACTGATCCTAAAGATAAAACGGACAGTTCTAGTGTTGAGAATGGAGCAAGAAAAACACACCAAATGTCAAAAATGTAAAATAAAAAATGTTAATAAATTAGTGTTTTTATCTTTGTTGCCTTGTTTGCCATTTACTGCTTTGGCACAATAGGTGCAGAAATAAACTGTTCTATGTACATGTGACACATAGGTGGTAAAACTATTACTACCACCACCCCCAAAAAAGTAGAATTAGTTGTGTTTTTTCTTTTTGCCTATCAGGTGCCTCTATTGCCAAAGAGTAAAGGGAAATTAAATTAAATTAAATTAAAGATGGACAAAATATTAAACTCTTCTCTTAGATCTTGGCAAAGTCGTGTGAATTCATGCATTAATGTATGAGAAACATTGGTTTCCAAGGTTCTTTTCTTATGGGAAGAAATATTCAGTCATGGATTAGAAAATGTCATGGACGACAATTTTCAGTGAATGTATCTGCATATAGTTCTAAAGTAAACTAATAACAACACAGAAATCAGACATTATATTCCAGAAAACTTTATCTCTGAACATGGATCATGGTTCTGCTTTAAAGATTGACAGTATAAAATACTCACCAGTTTCATCGGCTTATGCTGTAAATACCTCTTGATTCTTGGACACCAAGACTTTCTTCATTTGGAAGCCCCACACCTTGAGTCTGACATTATGGCCTGAGGAGCTGCTGAACCTCGGAGCATCAGTCCACTCGACTAATGCTGATCCTCCACCTCCATGATTACACACAAACTCCAATGGTTCTATGATTGTGTTGATACTGATGACGATGCCATGGAACAAACACAGACATGACATCTCATATGTGGATCTGTACTTGTACGATTCATTCAAATAGATTATGTACTGTAACTCCAGTATATTCACTGTCTGTTTCTTTGAGTTGCTATTTTTCTCTCTTTCTCCCTTTTTATGTTTAATTTAAATTTTTTTATTTTTTATGTCACAACAGTGGAGAAAACAGGAGATGGGATGATGTATGAGCAGTACTTTGCAATATTCTTCTCGGTTACCTGAATAACAAACATATTCAGTGGTTTTACCAGAGGTTCAGCTATGTGAAAAACTACTTTAAGGCCATGCTTTATTTCACAGTGAGGCATGAAGAGGCATGAAGTGTATTAAATTTATGAAGAAATTTAATTTAGGGATTTTCTCTGTTTACAGGCTTTGTTTGAACGTGAACTATTTTGCAGCTCCAGTATAAATGTACACACAAGAGCGTCATAACAGTACAGTTAAACATGAAGTTTAACTAAGGAATACATTTAGAAAATGCATCATTTAAGAGCAATATGAAAAGGCTTAAAGTCTAGATTTTGACACAGGGCTCTTTCATGATACACACCTAAAGTATAGTATTAAAATAGACACTGTGCAGTGTTTACTATTATACAAGATGTTTTGGGATTCATATTACTCCTGTATTAATGTTTATGTAAATTTCACTTTTGTCTTTGTTCATAGTTGAACTACTTCAGATAATGTTATGTAGTTCAATACAGCAAATTCATCATACTCAATAAGGTTATCATATGTGTGTAGTATTAATGTGAGAACAATGGTTGAATGCTAAATGAGGAAAAAGTTATTGTTTTAGTCATGTATTAAGTTAGTCATAAAGGTGTAAAAGCACTTGAGAGTTAAAGCTAAATTATTTTATACTTCTTTCTACTCTTTTTCAACCATGCACACTCAAAAACATATGTGAAGATAGATTCTGTACATTTAAATGTTATTTTGTTTTTGCCTTATTTTGCTTTCTTTAGTTTCTTTGCATGTTTGAACAAACAAACAAACAAACAAACAAACAAACAAACAAACAAACAAACAAACAAACAAACAATCAAACAAACAAATGTATTTCTAAAAAGCCAACTTTTCATATGCTCAGTAAAATAGTCCTGTTTTTAGTTTTTAGTTTCTACAGATCTGACTGAGTATTGAGATTCAGTATTTTATATAGTATGGTATGGTTACATACAAATAAATCTAATCAGTGTTGGTCCATGCAGTACACTGTAATGTGTTATATTGTTAAGCTGATGACAGGACTGCCAGACTTATTTTTGGTGAAATTGTAATGTCTATGTAACTGTACTCTCCTAACACTACTGCTTAAGTTTTCATTATTAGCTGTAACCTGAAAAAATACTTAGGCAATTATCCTATGAGGATAATAATAAACAATTGCATTACTGATGTTTTGATAACATGCACCTTCGTGTGGTAAACATGTTTACATTTTAATAAGATTTTTTGCTGAACAGTTTTAGTTTTTTTTTTTTTGAAGTAAGTAAATTTCACTTTGCCTTATCTCCTCTCATATACTTCTTTTTCATAATCTTTAGGATCAAAACATTTAGTCAAGATTCTATTCTATTCTATTGTTGTAAATATTTCAATTACTGCATTATGTATTAGTTGAGGCTCAACGCTAAAATTTGGAAAAATTTATTATTTGATTTTTATATTAAGGTAGTGATAAATGTAGAAGCATTTGAGGGGTATGATTGAATACGTTTATACTTCTTCCTACTCCTTTTCGACCATGCAAAATTCAGACTTGCATTAGGACAGATTCTGTTCATTTAAATTTCATTTTGTTTTTATCTCATTCTGCCTTGTTTTCTTTTATTTGTTTCTTTGCATGTCGGAAATAAATGACTGAATTAATTGATTTCAATGGTTTAGGGTGTGCTCACCTGGACAATCTGTAATTCTCAGCACTGATGTATTTGTATGTCCTAAAACAAACGAACCAGAACATAAACTCATTGTTTTTATGAATCCATCCATCCATGCGTCGGGTTGTGTTTGACTTCCGGGTAGGTGTGGGAGGAGAAGGGGCGGGGTCAGAGGCAGTTTGGCCCTCGAGTCTTTCCGTAGATCACGGCCTGGGCGTCGGCAGTTCACTGCGTAGGAAACAAACAGCAAACACCAACTCATCCTGTCAGCACTGAGTGCTCTTACGTAAAAAACGAAATATAAAGCAGAAAAATGCTTTCAGTCACGATAGACAGCAGCGGTTCCCCAAAGAAACGCTCGTTTTCTCGGGGAATAAGCGAGGACGAGTCCCTCCGCAGCATTATAAAAGAGGTGAGCAGAGAAGAAGGGTTTTATGTGGAGCTAAGCTAACGGTCTGTTCCTAGCTAACACTTTAACCTCTTAATGTTACATAAGGAAGAGTTAGTCACAGAGGGATAAAGCCGTTGTGATAACTATTTCAAAAGGATTAACAACGATGAATAAAAAGCACATACATATTTCATTTGAAGGCCACCTCCACTCCGGTTCACTTCCCTATCCTGTTGGGATAGGGTAAGGTTTCCTCCAGATGTGACGTTGTTTTGTGTTTTTCTCAGACTGAGAGCTCATCCAGACGTCTGACAAGAAGTGACAGCCGAGCAGGAACCCTGAAGAGGAGAAGTGGCAGTCAGGTAAGACACAAAACCGGTACACAGCTGGTCATTTTCAATGGGAGTGTTTCCTGTTTCTAATGTCGTGGCTGGACAGGTATGGTGTTACAGTACGGGAACATACTTTCTCATAGCCCGTTTCTGCCACTGAAGAAGAAAAATCCTCACATTAAGTCATAATTATGAGATTAAAAAGTTGAAATTGTGCTCCTGGCTCGGGGAAATAATTCTGAGCGGGGATGCATACCTTATTGGCACAACACCAGGTGCAAAGGTTTAGCTCTGAAGTTTTTGTAGAATAGACAGAATTCTGAAATCAGTTGTAGTTTTTATAAAAGTTCAACATCACAATATCAAGACACATTCTACTTTTATTAACGTTATATTAGAAAATTAACCCTTGAAAATCATTAAATTAAGTAAAATTGTCTATAATCATTTATGTTGTCATGTGTGGGAACCTATCAGAATTAGAAAACGACATTGAAGAAAGGTTTTGTTTTAAAGAGTGAACAGACAGGCTTATCTTAACTCTGGTGGTTTAATGTTTGCATGCTTAGCTTTATTTTCTTAACGCTGTCACTGTGAAGGGCAGTTGTATTACTGGTCTGCTTTAGTCTTTGTTGAAAATATGTGTGTGCATTCATTGTGTACAAACTTGTACCAAACGGCTGATAATTACATCAGAGGAAAGAGTTGGAAGCTTGGTTACTCAAGTACTGTACTATAGGTTCTGCATATATACGCACACTTGACAATAAAGATGGCTTGACTTGAAATATTTCACATACTCAAAATCTACTTAAAATGTACATGTCTGCTATTTTATACTTCTACTCTATTACATATTGCATTAAATACTTTCTTCATTATTCTATTATATTTAATATATGCAGAATATTATCACCATTACATCAGCAACATTAAAGATGAACACATTAACATGGTAATCAGAAATGTGCCATCCTGCACTATTACCTTTGATTCAACTTTTTTAATGCTAATAGTTATGTACTTTTACCTTAGTAATATTTAGTTATCTCTGGAGTTTGGCGTATTACTTTTGAGGTTTTTAACATTTAGTATTGCTTCTTTTACTCTTTGTTCATTTGCTTGTGTGTCCCATTAAACTGTTGTTTGTCTGTGTTGTTTAGTGTAAAAAAAAAAAAAAAAAATCCCACTCAATCACACAACTAAAAATGGTTTACAGTATTCAGAGTATGCTTCAGCAGTCTGAATTCTGATCAAGTATGTTCTAGTTTAGTCATTTCTTCAGTCTATTGCTTTACAGTGCTTGAAGCGATCAAAAAGTATGCAAAGCAATTCGAAGATAGAATTTCACAATAAAACAAACTTTGGAAAATATTTTGCGTGACTTTATTGAAGTTCAGCAAACTGTATTTGCACTGAACAAGCAGTGTCATTTTATCACGAGTCATATCTGAGGAAGTGCAAAACTGCATAGAGTGAATGGAATGGTTCTCATAACATGTCTCTTTTAACGTTAAATTAATATTAATTGTTCTAATTCTCTATTTCACAGTGAAATTTACAACTTATTGAAACTCTTTCTCTTCTTTTAGCAGTCGGAACAGGACCTTTTCATGGGACTTCCAGACATGGTGAATATTTATAATTCTAATAATTACTACTGTTTTCAAGCGTTGCTCATAGTTTAATCAGGTCTCATGATAGTTATTTTTTCAGAAGAGGCCTCTTTATGTGATAGTTGCATCTTCCTATCGCTTGCCCACACACTGAGTGGCATGTGTTCCTCTAATATTGCCCACTCTGATCTGTAACACTGCTTGTGTTTCAGCTGGAGCTGCAGGCCAGCTATGATGAGGCAGTGCAGGAGCTGCGTGGGCTGGAGGTTGAGCGAGAGGCTCTGTTGTTCCAGGTGGACGTTCTGCAGGACACGCTGGAGGGTGTAGAGGAGCTGCTCGCTGAGGCCCAGAGGGAAGCTGGACAGGCTAATTTGGTAAGATGAAGCTTCACCAAAGCTCACCTCTTAAAGTTAAGCTATCTTTAGCTTTCATACAGTTTGAATCTAAGACGTATCATCCTCTAATGATACTTTTTGTAGGAGTTGGAACGAGAGAGGGAGGCCAAGAGGAAACTGGAGAGCACGGTCTGTTCTCTGATGAGAGAAGTGGAGAGGTTAAAAGAGGTAATGTGATGATTAATGTGAGGCTTTTAAATTCATGCATGAATATGAAAAGGCTTATGTAACAGTTGGAGCGTGATCACTTCGTGTTGACTATGATTAAAGGAGCTGGTGCAGGTTTTGCTTTTTCCTGGGGTAACTACATTATAACCATTTAAAGTGCGTGTGCCTACATACAGTTGAAGGAAAAAAATATTAGCGCACTACTTCTTGTTTATTTTATTGCCTGGTACAACAAAAGGTACATTTGTTTGGACAAATATAATGATAACAACAAAAATAGTTCATAAGAGTTTAATTTCAGATCTGATATCTATCTATTTTCCATGGTTTTCTTGATAATAACTGAAATCACTTCGGTTCTTACATCAATAGCTATGGCGTTGTACTGATAAAAACTGTGCTTTTAGGCAGTCCATGTTTTCTTTTCTGTCTGTTTTATGCTGCATTTCCATTGGTCCCGACTCGGCTTGGCCTTTTTGCATCTCTATTATGAAAAAAGGACCTGGAATCTGGTACCCGGTACTAGTTTTTTGGCATCGCCTTTGCTCAGGTTCCAAGCGATACTAAAACGTGACGTATAAATCCTATAGACACTGATTGGTCAGACATTTGTCTCTGTGACCCATTGGTTTACAAAATACAGATGTGGAAGTGGCGAGTAAATATAGCACATTAATCCATGTGATGACCACTCAAAACTACACCAGATTCAGTCCTTGGTGGCTGACATAAAAATTCAGATAAGACAACATGCAGTGAGCCAGTTTATCAACAGTTCCCTGAGCAGATACCACAGAAGTATGTGCTATGACATCCAGGTACTGTAAAGTCAGTACTGTCCTGATATAGAAATGCTCTCAAGGAATCCTGAGTCAAGTTGGTGCCGGTGGAAACGTGGCATTAGTCACATGATGCTCACAGGAGTTAGTACTTTATTGCATTACCATTATTTTTGATTGTTAAATAATTTTTTCTGCGACTGTATTCTAATTAGGAGCTTTAGTATTTCTTATGATTAGAAATATGATGAATATAAATATTAATGTGATCTGTAAAGGCATTTATTATACTACGTTTAAAGATTTAACCAGTGCATGGGTACTAATGTTGAAGATTTCCCCAGTTCTGTACATTATATATTACTGGGATGAAGTAAAAACGTATTCATTCTAAATCTTTGACATACAGCTCTTTATGCAGTTATCAGTAGAGGTCCCATGACTTTATTATACAGATGTGCAACTAATACTTTCTAAGCAATAATTTTGTATTTCTTTAAACTGTTTTCTGAGGAACAGTCTCTTATCTCCACTGCTGACAGTAGCTGCTTTTCCTCACATAATGCAGGCTGCAGCCAACATTCTCTTGCAAATATAAACATAGTTTGAAGCTGCTACAGAGGCTGAGATTGTTATGAAAACATAACTGGAGACAGAAAAGGCAAAAATATTTTATCTTGCATCGTTTTCTTTGTATTTTTTATGATTTATTGTGCAACGGCCAAGTGTTTTCTAGAAGTCAAGAAGAAACCGCATAAGAATGAGATGCAAACTGAGTAGCAGTACTAGCGAAACAAAAGCTAGTATTTTCCGTCTCCTGATAAAGAACCAAACAAAATCAGTGTTGAATCACATTGTGTTGAATTATATTATAACTGTATTGCAATGGTGTGAACCATACTGCATTGGGAGTTGTTATATGTGTTGTATTAGTAGATTATGATGGAAATACACATCCCTGTATTATACTAATGCAAAGATTTTTTTTTTTTCTTCAGGAGAATAATGGCATTCCTGTTTCGGGGGACAAACTTTCTGGAGAGCACACAGGACACCAAATGAGAAATGACAAGAAAGAAGTGAGTCAGGTTGCACACACAAACAAAACTGACTCACCCAGCAGTGAAAGCAGGAAAACGGAGGTGGGACAGGATGAAGAAGTAGAAGATGAAGGAAACATCCTGACCAAGGTGCGACGGATGGTCAACATGTCCCCAGCCCACACGCCCTCTCTTGCACTAGACAACTCGGTCTGTACAGACGGGGTCATTCAGAGGCCTTATGAGAACAGCATCGACGAGGGACGAGATCCGTCTCTGGACAGGAACGACTCCGACAGCTTAAGTGCCTACGAGGATGCATCGGCTGAGACTCCAGAACAGGACAGGATGTTTCCGGGTGATGCAGACACGGAGCTGCCTCATGATTCAGTGAATAAAGACGGAACGACCAATGACGGCGAGCACCAAGATGCCAAAAATCCTGAAGCTTGCGTGGTGTCTTAAATTTATGTTTATCTACAATTTGGGCAAAAATCGGATATAATTATGGATGCATTTATGGGAATTTAGAGCTCTATGATTTGTGGTTTACTCATATCTGATTTATCGCTTTATCAGGCTGCTGTAATTCACTGTAGTAGAATGATGAACACTCGACATCCATGCATTTTATTTTGATTAAACAGCAAAAGGAACTCAGGATTGAGCCGGTTTACTAGCTGGACTTCCATTAATGACTACTTGATCTTATTTGCCAATCATTTAATTTTAAATATTAGTCACATTTCTTGTTTAATACATGCGTAGACATGGAAGATCCTCCACGGCACTTCAAATGTTTACCTTTTTCGGTAATCTAAAATCACGTTTATATGCTAACAGCTGCCAGAACATAACAGAGTTCATCTGTATCCAAAACAGACTAAGCTCTCAAAGTATGTGAGCGGGTTCTGTTATGGCCGTTAATGTATGTTAGAACCCAGAATTTAGAACGACAATTTGAACGTGACAGACACTTGTAGCTTTTTCAGATATATTATGAAATCATGATGACAAAGATGTTTTCCTGTCAGTTTTAGTCTTTGCTGTTTCCATGTATGGCTCTGATGTTTATACTCTGAAACCTGAGATTAACTTGAGGTAAAGAGCAGTTCCTAATGTGGATCAAGGGGAAGAACAATTGTTTTACTGTCTCACGATATGTTTTCCCTTTATTTGTCGTCTGTTTTCTTGTTTTATCTTAAAAATCTGGGGGAATTAATTTGGCTGCATTTGCACTTTTTGATATTGTTATATTGTTGCAAAAACGTGTCTGATTACAGTAGACAGTACATTCCCTTTACAACCCGACGTACCGGGGAGAAACAAGCTGCTGCTGGTTTCTCTCCGTCTGCATGGTAATGCTGCATACAGTATTTGCACATTTGCAGTGACACTTAAGGCTAAACTTTTAAACCCTTTTCATGTCTTTTGATTGCTACAAACACTTTGTATTTAATCAAAATGGATTGCAATTTTCTAAGTTTATTTTTTACAATGTAACATTTACTTTTTTATGCTTTTCACCTTGTTTGTAATAGTTTGCATGAACACCCAAGAGGAATGTACATTGATTTCCAAGCAGCTCAAAAAGTGATGTCATTTACTAGTACTTTTGCACGCAGTACTTTTACAAATAGTATATTCAGTAATGACTTGATCTATGTTAACTACTGCAAGAAAGGGATTTTATTTTGTTGGTGAATCAATTATCGTTTTGAAGGGATTTTTTATTTTTTTTTTATTAGCAAAATGGTCAAATGGTTGTAGTTTTGAGGAAGTTTATCATGTGATGCTGGTTCTGTTTCGGTGGAACAAAATGAACAAACATTTGTGGACACTTGATGAATGCACCTGCTTATAGTGTGAGTTAAAGGCTGCATTCTTTTCTCTTGTTACTCAGGCCTGTTTGATGCTGGTTCACATGCTAATATTTTATTTATCTGTTATTTTTTTCACAAAGTGATTGGTGGTAACTGTTACTGCTGTGCTGCATTGCAAGACTGCATAGGTTGTAAACAATCCAGTCACATTCTTGAATGAAGCATCACAATCATCTGTTATATTATCATCAGGTCAATATATTTTCTTATCAAAACACTGAAGTTACGTTTGACTCCAGAACACCTTTCATTCGTATTATCAGGAGAAGCTGCTTTTCTGACACTGAAGCCTTTTGGCATTTTGAGCTGTTTTTCTTTCACTGTATTTTCACTGGTAACTGAAATGTTTTTTTTTTTGTAATTTAATGCATCCCTTGAGTCTAAAGATTTTTAACTTGTGTTCAGTTTTCAGTCTCCTATAACAGTAAGTGACACGGATCTACTTGTAATTGAATTACATTCCAGACATATCAAAATAAAAGAAGTCCATCCTTCTGATGTGGTCTGTGATGGCTTCTGTTCAACTTTTAAGAGAGGAAGAAATGCCTCTTGATATTTGGAAGTAGGAGATGTGGAATAAAATAAAGATGCCAAAAGTCTGGACATTTCATGTGATGATGGGTTCAGAGTGTCGGAAGAGAAGGTGGGACAGAATTAGGTTGAGAGAGGGACAATAATATTTAGACGAGACATCCATACATTTCCTGAAGGAAATGTAACCTGTGTGCTTGGCTGTTGCCGGATCGGTGGAGTCATAGCTAGGTGTGAGGTAAAAGGAAGAAATAGCTTTTGTTATATCACCAGACTTTGTGTAAACCTGTATCCAGATCAGAAGCCCCTCCCACTGTCACTCATTCATTTCATATAGAAAATGTATCTTAATTAGATTGAGCTATTAATAGATTCAGTCTGACCTATTTAATTAAGAACAGGTGTGTGTGTCTGTGAAGGGAACATTTCCATGGTAATGAGCACCTGCAGCTACATCAAAGGGCAGAGACAGAGTGCCAGGTTAAAATCACTCTGAACATAGTGCTGAACTCCTGCGGTTTTTGGGAAAACCGTAAATAATTGGTGAAAATAAAGTTGATCATAAACGACAGGACGGTTTGAGGGAGAAGTAGATGTTTTTCCCCTGTACTGTGAAAATTAAGTGAGAAAGGCCAGTTATAAAAACAGTAAAATCATCAAACGGATGCAGATCTGTTTGGCTGATGTGAATAGTTTTGAATAGGAGCAGAAAACATACATGCATCTAAACTAGTTCTTCTCATTTCATTGTAAAAATAGCTGGGTGTTCAAACCATGGTTTATTTGAATCCCAGAGACCATGGCTACGTTTTTGGAAAATGTCATTCCCCTACATTATATTGTTTGGACATTAAGGCGAGTTATTCACAGATTTTGTTTGGTGGATTTTTCCTTCTCTTCCACTCTTGCGATGACATCATCCACTGATAAAGAGTGAGATGTTGGGTTTTCCAGGGTGTGTTTAAGGTGTTCTGTTATGAGAACTATGAATCACATCGTCATGAGACCTACATTCCTGTGGAGAAGACAAAAATGCCTGCATTTTGAAGTTTAAATGAAGTATGTGTATGAAAGTACGGCAAAGCAGTAGTGTTGTCAAAAAAAGGCTACTTTTTTGTCGGTCCCATTAAGAATGAATGGGGTTTTTTCTCGGCGTGCCAGTGCAAAATCCGTACAACATATCGGAATTATGAGACCAAATCTCTGGGCCAATCTGAACATTTTTTACGATTTACTGCATAATGTTCTGATATATCATTTGGGAGTTATAGCCATGTAAACATGGCCTACTATATTTTGGATGGGGATTTTTGACAGTTTTTTTTTTTTAGTTTTTTTATATGAAATCCATGCATTGCAGTGTCAATCTGAATAGATAGCACATCTTTTGAGACCAGACTGCACATTTTAGCGTCAAAATTTTTAGTGTATTTCCAGTGGTGTGAGCCACATTTTTTCCAAAGTTTTTTGTATAAGTCATATTAATAATAATAATAATAATAATAATAATAATAATGATGAACAGTAGTCCCTATGTGCATTGCATTACATGCAAGCAATAGCTGTTGGTCCAATAACCCTATCAATACATAACTGCAGGGTTCTAAATTAACACCAGCCAACCAGCCAAATGCTGGTGAAATTTCAGTTTGGCTGGTAGAGAAGACCACTT
>JAPTYR010000025.1:27408771-27422485 GCA_029814505.1 Siphamia roseigaster | reverse complement strand
GAAACCCGACAACCTCAGTCCTATCTCAAAGACTTGGTAGAGACGACTCACCTCTTCTTGCGCCTGTTGGAAAGCTTCTGTAAAGGTCGCAAGAACTTGATGGTTCAGGTCAGTGTCTTTTGATATTGTGGGGGTTATATGTTTGCCTCCAGCCCTTGCTTGAAGCTAATATGCAGGTGTGTTACTTCTGCAGAGAAAACGAGTGAAACGGAAAAAGCCTCAAGTTGAAAAAAAGGCATCCGCTTCAGAAATGAGTCCAGAGGCACTGGCAGAAACCTGGAAGATTGTTGAGGAGGAGCTGAGGGCTATAGGGTTTCAGGTGATAAAGTGTTCAAATCAATAGTTTTCAAATCTGTACTTTGATAGTAAGCCTGTATTCTGTTGCTATAGGGTCAAATGTATTAACTCTGAACTCTTTGCCTTTGGTCTTTAGCTGTCCGAGTCTTTAACTGAGAGCATTGTACCGTTTGATGCCACATCTGATACTCCTCTTGAAGAGCAACGTACTGAGGTGATGGTTCGGATTCAGGACACCCTGGTGGCTCGACAGGGACCAGAAGCACTGGGACTGCTGCGTGCTGCCAGGTCTGTTGGACTCTAAAGCCCACCAGTCTCTTGCATAAACATCTACAGAGTCTTGCAATTATCCTCCTGTCTTATTTTCAGGGAGTTATGGCCAGAAGGAAATGTGTTTGGTTCAGCTGATGTGGAGCCTGAAGAAGAACTGGAGCTCTTAAAGCAGATCATCTATGCTAACCTGCCAAGTTAGTTTTAAGATTCTTACAAATGAGACACTATACATAAACTGCACTTATATAGCATTTATATTAATTTTGGGGTTTTGTGCATTTTTTTATGGTTATTTTTTTTATTATTTCAGGATCAACTCCCCCTGAGCCTGTAGAAGATGAAGATGATGCAGCAGAATTTGAAGAAGAAGAGTTGGCATCCATCCAAGTATCTGAGACAGAGTTCAAATTCCTAGACTTCATCAAGAAGTGAGGAGGAAAAAAAAGATCACTACAGCAATATAATCATTGACACACTTTTTATTTAATTAATGAATAATTCACCTGTTTTTGTCTCAGGTTTGCCAATCCCACCGTTGTGCGTCCATATCTCCTGTTAATGAAAACCTACTCAAAAAACACACCTCACACAAATCACTGCATTGTTCGAATGCTGCACCGTTTGGGGGTCGACCTCAAGATGGATGCCCTGCTTTATCAACTCTCCGTCTTTCACATCTTCAACAAGATCCTGTGTGACCCGTCTGCAACTGCATACACGGTAAAAGCGATATTATTTGTGGTCGGTGATGTAAGGTCTGCAGTGGTTTACACAGGAAAGGTTACTCTTCTTTCTCTCCTTCACAGGAACTAGTGACCTTTGCCAAGTATGTGCTGAACCGTTTTTTTTCCGTAGCAGCAAAAAACGACAAGGCGTATGTTGAATTGCTGTTCTGGAAAAATGTGGGGGCTGTGCGTGAGATGACAGAAGGCTATAGCAAAGAGGGGTGGGTGCTCATTGATTTATATTTCAATGCATTTCCTTCTTAATGGTTTAGAAGATTCGTCTTTGTAAAATACTTACACATGTATTCGTATTTATTGCTTAACACCTACAAAATCTATAATGCATTTCCTGTATGTCCTTAAATAGAGCGGGAAAGAAACCAGCATGGACTGAAGAGGAGGAAGAGGAATTGCGTAGACTGTATGAAGAGCACAGTCATTCTGATGGTGTGTTTTCTGCGTTTGCTCACATTTTGCTGTTTACATGAATAACTTTTTTTTTTTTTTTAGGGTAAGAATGAAAAAACATTGTACATGTATGAAGAAGAGAAATACAATTAGAAAAGAAAAAAAGAGACCAAAACAAGTATATATCAGTATTCACACAAAACCCATGTTTACACAAGAGAGAAGAGATTTGTTGACCCTATTTTGCTTTTTAAATTTTTAACATTTTCAGTTATAACCCTCTTCCTCTACCCATCCAGAATCTGGTTCAACTCTCTGTTGGCTAAGGTGCATTCATAAACAATTACAACCTTATATGGAATCAAACAGTAAATAAGAAAAAAAAATCCTGAGTCACAAATCTCTAAGTACATTGCTTAAAACATAATCCTTCAATAACTTAAGTATAATTTTTGTTACTGTTGATTATTGTCTTCAGTGCCTGATATTGTGGAAACACTGCTGCCATTACTCAGCAACAGTAACAGAAATCGACGCCAGTTAGTGGTACAGCTGGTGCATATGGGTCTGGTGGGAAGCGCAAAGGAACTGAAAAAACCAAAGTACGTATTTCATAGAAGCTGAATAAAATGTTTATACGCAAGTGTGGAATCAAAGCATCACAGTACAGAGTAAATATGTTTCCTTTGTTTGTTTGTTTGTTTGTTGTTTACAAAGGAAAGGGACCAATATTGTTCTCTGGACTGAAGACCAGGAAGAGGAATTGCAGATGCTCTTTGAGGAGTTCAGAGACTCAGATGGTACAAATTATCACAGTGAAAACTGAGAAACATTTTACATATTACATATTTATATTGCAGTAAGGCTATATCTCTTTTCACAGATGTGCTTGGAAACATCCTGAAGAAAATTACAGCTAAGCGATCTCGTGCACGTGTGGTGGACAAGTTGCTCAGTTTGGGCCTAGTGTCTGAGAGACGACAACTTTATAAGAAGAGGAGTCGAGTTGCTCCAGGGAAGAGCTCTGGAAAAGGAATGGTAAAGTTACCTTTGTTCTGAGCATCAGACTGACCATTTGTAAAACACAAGCTTGTACTTAAAGTTTAGCTATGGTGCTTAATATATATATATTTGTGAATGGGGATACATTATGTAAGTAACTTCTATAATCTTGTAATTGAAGTGTTGTGAGAAGAGACAAAACTTCTGCTACTCTTTACTTGTGTTTTCAGGGTGTTGAAAGTATACTCTGTGAGATTCCAATTTTGACTTATCACAAGTATTTTCGGAGGGTTAGAGGGGTTAATGGTAAGGGGATTGGTAATGTGTAGTTACAGATGTCAATCACATTAAGATGGCCTGGACGTGATTCTATGGTGGGTTTTAACACAGGGTTAGGAAAGTGGTTTCACTTTTCCGTGGTTTCACAGCATGGAATGATACCAGGGCATTTATCTTTATATTCAGTCTTGATTTGGACTGAGAGGAGAGTGCTGCAGCTTCACTGGTTTTGAACAAAGCTGAAGTGGATCATGCAAGTATCCACATATGTACCATAAAACATAGTGCTGATGTATCTACATATGAGGCTGTTCCTTTGTCTCAAGACAGAAGAAGAGTTCTTGGCAGAGCTAACGCAAGGTTTCCCAGAAGATTCAGTGGACCGAGATGATGATGATGATGATGATGGTGAAGAAGAGGGGGATGAGTCTGAAGAAAGTGGGGAAGATGAAGACCAAGAGAAAGAAGAATCTCAGAATAGTGGTAGGAGTCGAAGTATGCACAGTACAGCAGAGAGGAGACCTCATGTTGGCTCCATGGTTAATGCACTATGGCAAGAAGGTGAGACAATAACCTTATACAAGTTTATACGATGTGCTATCAGCTTGACCCCAGTTTTTAAAAAGCTATGTAACTACAATTTAAACTGTCGACTGCTTTGGTTTTTCCTAAACATGTTCTTAATTGTTGTACTCTTGCCTTGTTTGAGTTATTGTCTATAGAAGAATGAAGTTTTTAAGTATCTCTGTAATAAAACAAAAACTCAAATTTTGTGCACTTGTTTTATTCACAGGCATGTCTGGACCCATGTTGTGGGTACAGAACTGTCTTAACAGAACTGCAAATGATCGTGAAAAAGATGGTATGTTTAACAACAAATTAAAAAAAAAAATAGAGACGAGTTTGGAAGACATGCTGTAATCAGTGCTTGATAAACTACAGAATCTGTCATTTAACAGTGATATGATCCATCCACCAGGATTGTCCCAGCCTGTACCATTGGTCCCTCTGGCTGAGGAGAATGAGGACGCCATGGAAGACAAAAGCTTCCAGAAACTGCTTCGCAAACTGGGAATGCGACCACCTGCGAATGAACAGGTGTGTTTTGATAATACAGAGTCACATGGATGGAAAAAAAAAGCTATTTTTCTGCCCTGGTCTTTACGAATTAGCAGATCAGTTATTGGCAATAAGCTCGAACTATTAAAATATATAAGTATTTTAATAGTTCGAGCTCCTATACCATACATAAGTATTTGAGTACTGTATCTTTTCACTGGATGGTTGCCAGGAGTCCTTTTGGAGGATCCCAGCAAAGCTCAGCTCGTCCCAGCTCCGCAGTGCAGCTGCAGCTCTGTATCCAACTGAGTCCAAACCTGTAGGTGTTGAGGAGCTAGAGGGACATGATAGTCCAACAGGAGATCCTCAGGAGGAGCTGGTCCCCGGCGACCAGAGAGCACAGGCTCTGAGAGCACTGGTGCTCAAACGGAAGCGAAAACACCACATCACTGAGGACACAGGTACGTACTGTGCTTTCTAGGTCTTGTCTCAAGTGACACCAGTTAATTACAGCTTTCTGAAGTACATAGGTAAATATTATGTTACACAGAGCACATAAAGGTTTCCTATTATGAAAAGGGTGATTTAGAGAGTGAAGTAGACAGGAATGTGGTATCAGGTTAAACATTTATTTTGTTTGTAAAGCTGGTGTAGAATTGCATTATTTTGCACCTGCTGAAGTAAGTTGTTCTGAACATCTTGAGGATTATGACCAAACATAACTCATATTACATATTCTTTTCACTTTAGCTCCAGTTGAAGAGACACATAATACAGTAAAGAGGTGAGTCAGTTTTGTTTCTTTGAATTGAATGGCACCACAGCATAATTGTTTTTAATGATTTGTCTTCTAAATTCTATCCATATTTCTCTCCATATCAGCCCTGAAGAAAAGACTTTAACCAAAAAAAGCAGAGTCTTGGATGATGATGATGATGATGATGAAGAAGTGAATGGTAATTTGCTTTTAAATATACACATTTTGTGAAACAAGTGTGTTAAATCATTGTTCAGCAGTATGTATCTCACAGAGCTGTTGTTACAGGAGGCGACTTGACCACTGCAATGAATATGGATACCAATGGCGACATAGATTCAGACAGGGAGGATATCTCTGCTCCTGTAAAACGCAGAAGGAGGATGGTCTTAGTGGATGAAGAGGATGATGAGTAGTGCTAACCCTTCAAGGTGAAAACTGATAATGGGCAGCATTAATGTCTCAGAGGTGGACAGAGCTGTAGTGAAGACAGTAGGAGCTCTCTCAAAGGGGAAACCACACAACCCAAAGAAATAGTCCATCAATCTGCTGCTAGGGATTATGGGAGATAAATCCTATTAACAATTAATTGTTAGTTCTGTGCAATGTTCTTTCCATTAAGTTCCATTCACAATTGGTCATGGATATCTTAACATTGATGTAGTTTTCTAATCTAAAAATGTCAGCTTTTATCTGAAAAGCAGCATTGTGTGAAACTATTCTTATACTAATCAGTCATTTCTAATATTGATCTTTGGATTGTGGTGTAAACTGATTGTTTGTAATTAATAAAAAGCACTCACAAATTGTGGCCCAAATACAGGTCTCTGGTGTGTTCTTTTTTTGTAGTGAATCGTTTTGCACACAAGGGGGCGTATGTCATGGCAGTTGAGGATTACTTGACATTTCTGAATCTTGTTAATGTAAATACTATTTTAAATGTTATTCCTAAAGTGTATGTTACTGTGAAAATATTATCCGTTGATACAAAACTGAAAAAATAACAGACTGTTTCTAATAAACTTTTTCTAGTGATTTAGGAAGGTTCCAAAAATAAATCGGGATAAGCAAACTTCAAATTTTAGTTTTTACTCTGAAAGAGCCACATGAACTAATATATTGTAACTGCCTTTAACATGTGAATCCTGTGTTTATCTGCAGTTACAGCTTGTATTCAACCACGTTTTCAGCCTGTTGGAGGTGGTCGCTTGTCCTCACATCTGGACCATGTTAGTAACTTCCTGTTGCTGCATCTGCTTTGCCCCCCACCCCCATTTCCCACAGAGCCTGAAGGAGACCTGACAGTCCACATACTGCTGTGTGCTAAGCATGTGTGCACGCTAATGGGCGGGAGTGAAGCTAAAAACAAAAGGGATATCACTTCCTTTCCAAACAAAGACACATTTCCATGAGTTAACCTAAACCAGGCATGAACAGTGAATATTAAATGAGTAATAATGATGACTCCTAGTTGTGCAACCAGAACATGAAAGAAAACACCTGGGTTGTATAATCGCACACATGAGTAACAGATACATTAAACTTTAATTGTGTATTGTGCAATTATGATATATAACTAAGACCCAATGGTTTTAGTAATTAAAGTTTCCTCTTAAACTATTTTTACTTAAGTGTACGGGGCCTTTTGCTGTGCTAGAGGTTACTTTTGGGCATACGCAACATATTCTTGTCTTTTCAGTTGTGGTGTAGGATGGGTGGCCAGCTTGATTTGTTTGTAACATAATTCCTTCAACACAAGAAGAACCTTGTGACATTTACTTTACCACTGTCTACTACTTGTGGTTGAACTAGGTATTTCCCTTTGTGTATGAAGGAAATGTTAAAACATTTAGAGGTAATGTGCAGCAAACACTAGAGCGCATGCCATGTTTTAGTTGAGTTGCTCACTTGAACAGCTGAATCGCAACTGTTTTGCCCTGAGCAATGCAATAAAACTAAATAAATGGGGCACCACTAAATATGAAGTTGCTGGGATCTTTGAGACCTACATGATTATCTTCTCGGTAAAGTTTAATCTAACCAGTCAAACAAAAGCTGATGAATAAATGACTATAATGTAAATGCCATCTTAAAAACAAAACAAAACTGGGATTCTATGTATAAAATAAGAACAGTGCCATGATTTGCATATCTCATAAACCCCAATTTTATTAGTAATAGAACACAAAAAGCACTAAATGTTTAATTTGAGTAAATGCACCATAGAGAAAGGATCAATAAGGTAATATTGAATTTGGTGGCAACATCTGCAAAAAGTAGAGACTGGTCACATTTATCACTGTAGGATTCCCTCTTTTAACAACCAAGAGACAAGTTACTGGAGTTTGAGGAGAGGAACATTGTCCTGTTCTTGTCTGATTTGGGATTGTGGCTGCTCAACAGTCTTGGGTCTTTGCCATATTTTTGTTTCATGATGAACCAAATATTTTCATTTGGTGACAGATCTAGACTGCAGGCAGGCCATTTCAGAATTGTCTACCTCAAAGCCATGCTATTGTAATAGATGAAATCTGTTTTTCAGAATTGTTTTGTAAAAATATGCAAGGTCCTTCCTAAAAAAACATCCGGTGGGAGCATGTGTTGCTCTAAAATACAATTTTATTTGTAGAGCCCTAAATCACAAGGTTGCCTCAAAGGGCTTTACAGAGTTTATATGCAAAAACAGTCAATGAAAAATACAGTAATGACACAAACATATTGTCCCAAGCATCCCCTGTCCTTAGACCCTCCATCGTGGCAAGGAAAAACTCCAAAACCCAGTGGGAAAGGAGAAACCTCGGGGAGAACCACAGTGAGGAGATCCACTCCCATGGCCGGATGGGCTATAAATGAACATCCATATACAAATGTAGATCCAGTCTGTGAGGATGGAAGGTGGACGGGGTCATCCATCAGACAGATGAGGGTGGGGGGAAAGGTCCGGGGCGCAGGCCAGGACAGGACAGTTTTCAGCACAGACAACTCCTTTCCAGATGTGGAAAGTACCCATTCTACAATTACTAATGCACCCTTTTACCATCAAAAGATGCAGGGGTTTTGACCTCAATCTTGATTAATTTTAACATAAAACTGTTTTTTCACTTTACATCAACCTATTTTATATGAGCTTTGGATCAGACAAGATGATGGTCTGTATGTTCACAGACGGATAATTCAAAGTATTTCTGAGCCCATGTAGTGGTTCCACTTCCACGAGCCATGACTAGTTTTAATGCAGTGTCACACCTGAGGGCTCAAAGACCACCCACCTTGTCCTTTCTCTAGAATTTGGAAATGTTTTGATTATTGTAGATAATGAGACATTGAAAGTCTTTATGCTCAGGTTTATTTTTCTGACATCATTCCACAATTTTCAATTAATTACAGATTAGTGGACCTCTGCCATTTTTAGCCAATTTAATTCTGACCGATTCTATGAGAAGTTCTTAATACACTCAGTCATGTTATTGATCCTGTTGCTCATTAACTTAAATAGTTGCAACATGTTCCTCTTCATTTTTGTAGCCCAAACCCAAATGTTTATGGAAGAATTGCTGTCAACAAAGTAAAAAAAACAACTTATTTCTCTTAAAATGGTACATTTTCTGTTTAAATGTTTGCCAAATTCAATTGTGAATAAAATGTGTTTGTGAATGTTTGCAAGCCTGTTTTTATTTGCATGTGTCCCAACTTTATCTCGGCTAGAGTTACAGGTCTGATAATCATGTGGTTGTATTCTCTGTAGTTCTCTCCGGTAGACCCTGAGGAGCAAATGAAGTGCTCCTGCGGCCATCGCAGCTGTAGCTCATTCTTTGTGAATGTAGCATTACAATCCACAGGGTTGTGTTACCAGCTGCTGTTCTTTGACCTCGGTGTCAGTATAACTGCAACGTTAATGATCATAAAAAAAGAATGGAATGTGTTAAACACGTAGTTTATATTCCAGAAAGTCTAGAATAAATTTACACAAAGTTAGACCTCATCATTTTAGTAAAGAGGAAAAAACTATAGGACATGTAGGTAGCAATTAAGCTAAGATGTGAAATGTTTAATTTAGCTAGCTTACCTGTTGCGAAGCTACATAACGAACGGTAGTGCTAGGTAGAGGCTAACTGTTTCAGCTAATATTGATGAATTATGCATTATAAATCGTTTTCTGTCAACTCGTGTTAACTACAAATCATCTGAATATATTGAGATGGAGGGTCCCAGGTCAGGCGTCTCATCTGTTGCTCCGTGCGTCCCCTCCCCTCCTTTCCTGACCCTCCAACGGACCAACTGACGACGCTGGATGGAGACAGAGGAACGGAGAAGGGAAAAAAGTTCTCTCCTTTGTGTGTGTGTGTTTTTTTTTCAGTGCCATATACTTAAGCTGGGGGAAAAGCCAGGGGAGGCGTTTCAGTTGAGCTGTTAAGATTTTCCAGAGAAGAGGAGAGAGTTGTGTTAGTGTGGAGTCACAGAGGGGACCGTTAACGGCTGATCCACTGGCCGAGTTCAGGGACGGACGCAGCGGCAGAGAATGGAAACTAGCTAGACTTCAACACAGCTGCGGCTAGGCGTACTTTAGTGTTTTTTGAGAGATTATTTCTATGAGGCAGGGATAGGAAGTAAACCATGTTGCTGTTGCGGGCTTAGTGTAGCCTGTGAGTTTAAGAAGAGCCCGGGGAAAAGTTGGGAGAAAACCGGTTTTCCCTGGTGCCCTAGCGCCGCTTTTGTGTTTGTGAATGGTGGTAATTGTCAGCGAGAAGTTAACGTTTCAACTGCCGAACACACGGGCGCATCGGTAAGTTTCAAAACATCCTTTATTATTGTTATTATTATTTTCTTTTTGGAGACGTCCACATCAGCAAGTAACCCCCCCCCCCCAACACCAGTTTGGTTTAAACCTCTTATTCTCTCCCAATGTACACTTTAATCCATTTAACTCAATCTGTCCACGTAAACCATAACTGTATACAAACTACAGTAACATGATTGACTTAATATGGAGTCATTTCTCACTAGATCCTCTTCAGATCACTGCCAAACTCTACAGCTGGAAATGTTTGGAATAAAACTTAGCAGGGCCAAGCTGATTCCATGGCTGCTCTCTCTTTTAAAGCACTTTGCACTTGAGTCACATACAATACAACTTATCCTTCAGCTTTTCAGGACAAAGACATAGTGATCTGGGATCATAAAGCCTTTATTGGTGTGCACTGAACCACACGTTTTGACCAAAATCCTCCAGTGCTATGCTTTCATCAGTGCTATCTAATAGCTTTAAAGTTTTAAACTGCTTTTGCTGCATTTCCGCAAAATAATGATGAAACTGCAGCCTTTAAGAATCAACAAACTGTACAAAGTAACTGCACACTGATTTGTGGTTAGTTATGTCAAGCCATTTGTTATGATAAATCACTCATGGTTTAAAGTTTTCAAACAGATTGATTATTTCTCCATCAGTTGTAAACTATATATTACATTTTATGCAATCAAGTCTTATCATGTCTCTTCATAGCCTGTATAGCGTGTAAAAAGCTTTGGCCCAGCAGTTTTGCTGTGTGATCCATAGTGGTAGCACCTCTTGGTTTTGGGACACTGTGATGACAGCCTACCAGTCCTGTTTTAGACTGTAGTTATACCCCCCTCTTAGTACACCCCCTCCTGTATACTTGACCTACTCTGTCAGCCTGCACCAGATGGTTTTGCCCCTTTCAAAAGGTAGAGAGGACGCCCTTCCCTGCTCTGGGGAAAACAAGAAGGGAGGAAAGAAGGCATGAAGTGCAGAGGTTGATGAAAGTTAGATTATCTGTTGTTTCTCATGGTGCCTTTTAATTAACATTCAACAACATTTTCAGTTTTTGTCTTTTGTTGTATATAACTTTGTGCTCACTTTTTTTTTTAGATTCAACACGTAAGAAAATAACATTTTTAAAAGTATAAAACTTGTAGCTCTCTGGAAACCTTTAGAGAGAAAGTCTCCAGTTAGACCAGCTGACCTTCACAAATTATGTTTGCATTCCAACTTTATGAACATAAGCTTTAATTTAAAGTTTGGTAATTACTGTGGCTCAGTCTGCTTTCTTCTCTCAACAGACAGTCTTTTTTTCTCTAAAGACAACAGGGCCATAGGCAAAGGTTTATTCATGTAATTAAAGCATTCTGCCTGGCAAGTCTTCAGTGTACTTACTATTGTATTTAACACAGTAATGACAGTAATACTAGTTTGCCAGGTTCTATTGTGAAAGTCTTCATCCTAGGGCCTGTTTTATGAATTAAAAATTATTTTAATTTAAATGGGTTAGTCACTGGTTATTAATTTACATTCATACTTAGCTTCTTTCTCATTGCTACTTTAATTGCAACATACATTCAATAAACACCGATTTCTCCATCCATCCATCTATCCATCTTTTGCTTATCCGAGGTCGGATCATGGGGGCAACAGTCCAAGCAGGGATGCCCAAACTTCCCTCTCCCCAGACCACCTCCTGGGAGCTGGAGGAGGAGGAGCTCACCATGACACAGTTGGATTTTGATTTAGGTTTTTATTTAACTTTACCTTGGTGCATTTTAAAGGTTTATCCAAACTGGAGTGATGTGTTTACAGTTGTTGAGTCATAACAGCTGAAAATGTGTACAGAAGAACATGTTGTTCCAGAACCACAGTATATCCCTTTTTTCTTGACATTTTATGATGTAGCATCATTTCTGTGTTTGGATCACAGATAGTTCCAAAGAATACTTGATTTGGCCAAAACTAATAAGGTTTTCTCTACTTTTGGACTGATTAAAACCGCATGCTAAAAGAGTTACTCGCTGGGTATGATTGCTTTGATCACTAAATATAGCTGATTAAGTTTTGATTTTACTTTTGTTTTTACTTTACTTACACGAACATCATGTGAGACCCAGGGTCTGGTGGGTTGTGGCTGTAAGAAAAGGCCTTTGTCACATGGAAACCACATAAAACTGATACCAGCAATTTTAAAACATCTATCCATAGGCTACTTATAGCACGATAAACATTGGTTGTAGTTGAGAAGTGAGGAGACTGATGACTTGGCATAGAAAGTAAAGAACATATGTGATATTTTGGGCTTCTGAGAGCGCTGTAGGAGGTACAATTACTGTACACTGGAATTTGACAAAAATTGTTAAATGATAGAGCTCAAGTGGACACATATAGGCACTGCGTGGAGGTCTCAACCACTACTGTGTTGTAACTCTCCACCTACCACTATAGCAAACCACAAATGGCTACAATTCAATCAGCTGTCTGTATGATTTTATGTTGGTAACATGCCTGAACTTCAGCTGAACTCTATTAAAAAAATAAATTTTAGGAAACAAAAATGTAAGGACTTAAAAAGATTAAACTGAGGGTCAGAGCCTCCATGGAATTGACTTGTCCTCTGCAGCGTGGATGGTTGCATATGTGCTCTACGCCAACCTTGTGCTCATCAGCAGAATATATTATCCCATCCACACAGTGATACTGTCTTGTTCTCACTAGCATATGGACACGGACTCCACCATGTCGCCTACTAAATATTGCTCTCCACCACAAACCCTAATAGAGTGTTGTGGAGTGGCCCCACCTTACTGTGCTCATTGCATGCTTCATCCTCGAGTTCAACTCCAACTTAACTGGGTGGATGAACATTATGCGCTTTACTATGTTAATGGCATGTACATTTCTGGTATACATTGTATGCACACAGACCAAGAACATGTGACTCTTCAAAAGGCTTGTTCATTGTGTTTCTGATCTTTTTATTCATGCCTCTTTATAAGCAGCTCTGCAGTCTTTATTTGAAAGGATTCTATTGTTTAGACTAAAGTCAGGCAGGCATGAAATGGTGAGATTATGAGGGTTAAAAATGGCTTGGGTCATGTTGGCCTGTTCTTTTGTTTTATGTTGGAACTGAAATATTGTCATGAGAGGAAACTGGTTGTTGATGGGGGGAAAAAGGTGCAGCCAAATGCCTTGAAAGGGTGTGAATTTTCCCATCTTAACCATTCCAAATATATCAGGTTTATTAATACTGCTTCTCAGAACTATAATAAATTGTTTGGTAAAAGAGCATAATTTTTGAGATACTGTTTTGAAATTGTATACTGCAGACCTGAATTTGTCTCGACTTAAACAGTCAAACCACTCATTTTTGTCTGATCACTCATTTTGTCATCCATACAATCAATGCTTTGTGAAGAGCAGTGCCACAATCTTGTCACATGTTGCGTTAGATTCATTGCATTAGTTGATGAGTAATTTGTCTACTTTATTCGTAGGAATTGCAACTGAAGACTGGGGATAGACCGTCTGAAATATTGGGAAGACAGCTGACGGACAATAGATCTAGAATGAATGAGAGTTGTATTTCAATGCTTCTCAGGGAAGTTCATCATCTTTTGTAGTTGCTGATCGTTCTCTGCCCTAAAGTAGGCCTTTAGGGATAAGGGGTAGAAAGCTTTAATATAGACACCCTGGGATCAAGTTTCCAAAACCACATTCACATATCACAGTCATGCCCATATGACATGTGTAGAAATGGTGCAAATTAATCTCGCACTGTCAACAAGAACAACAAGGTTTTGAAGCCAGGTTTTGGTAGTTTCTCCTTATTGTTGCAAATGTGGCATGCATTATTTTAATAGTGAGGAAGAGTGAGTAGAGGTGAATGATTTTAAGAATAAATTGAATTGCAATTTCGATTTCATTCGTGATTTTTGTTCAAAACAAGTTTCAGTGGTCAGCAATATTTACAAACATCACAGGAACTTGCATAATACTGTTCAAACAATAAATGTCATAACCCTACTGCAAGAATGAAAACTAAAATCTGTAATTTATTTCAAATGTAATCGTATTTATTAAAAAGAAACATGCTATACATAGGCTACATTGAGTACTTGAGCAACGTCAGTT
>JAPTYR010000025.1:26998051-27008908 GCA_029814505.1 Siphamia roseigaster | reverse complement strand
AAAATATATATAGACAATATAAATAAAAAAAAAATATATATATATATATATATAGGTGTGTGAATTTGGGGTTCTAATAAATGCATTCAGGGATTGTTTTATTTTACTGTGATTTAAATATGTTGTGCATGGTATCTTTCTAAGTGCTCATAAAACTGCAGGATGTTGTTTACAAGGTGACAGATAAGGAATAAAAGGGAAGCCCTTTTGTCAAGTCTTGGCTGTGAGCTCCTGATTCTTTGCATGTAAACAAACTCACGTGAAGCTAGACCCAAATTGCCCCCTGATCGGGCACAGAGTCGCCTGTAGCCCTCTATCTCATATCACGTTTGGTTTAAGATCTCGTAAATGACTCACTCACTTTGGCACGTTTTTCCATGACGCAGGCGCAAAAGTAAAAGAATGAATCTGAAGTTGCAAAGTGAATTGTTCTTACTTTGCTGCAACTGTGTGATTCATTTACTCGTGCTGAACATGCCCCCTCCCCCTCGATACACATGTGTTGGCTATGTCAAGGAACAGTCACGCCCACAAAGTCAAAACAAGTAATCGGTGCCAAATATTCATGTACTGACCATGACTTGTGGAGCAGTATTTGAAGTAAACATCCAGTTCTGCCAGGACGGGAAGAGTGATCTCAATGTAGTGGGAGTTTATGATGAATGAGTCAAGAGTTATTCTAGTTTACGCTTAAAACCAGTTTCCTGGTAACTCCATGACTCAGATCAGAATATTATGGTCTGTGTGAGCGTCTGTTACATTCACAACCCTTTTAAGGCGCTGGAACATTTAGCATAAAGACAGATTTGCGTTGTAAAACCTCATTATGCAGTAATACAAACATGTGAATTATAGGGCTGTAGTTTAAAGCTTCATGATTAATTCTCAATAAATAATTCAGCTTTCTAATGCGTAATTTATTCACAATAGACAAAACACAACCACGAAGCCCAAACGTCCGACAGACTTTAAACGTAGCAGAAGGTGAATTAATAAAGCATCCGCCTCTAACGGTCCTATCTTTTCATCTGCTGTCCACCCGGTGCATCCTGGGAAGCGGCAGTCGTGATAATGTTGGGAATCATGCGCCTGATTTTTTTTTTTTTTTTTAATACGTACCTACCCCGCCTCAAGCGACAGCACGTGTATACAGCCTCAATATCCACGTGCCGCGCATGATTCCCAGGCACCCGCCCCTTGGTTGGTCCTCTCCGACGCGCGCACGATGCTCGCGCCCAGCCCGCACGGGGATTCCTCTTTATTCGGTGGTAGATTGGTCAGTGGGTCAGAGAGGTTTAGCTGCCCTTCACTCGTCCTGGTTACTGTAACTGATGCGAGATTTACCTGGGAGAAGTCCAAGAAAAGTACACCTTATTTAATTATGACTCAATGAGGATGTCATTCGAGGAATATTTAGGGGTAAAAGCAAAACAGATTGAATGTTAAGATGATAGAAATAAAAATGACCAAATGATTTTGTACTGTTGTATATGGCCCCTTTTAACACATTATTTTAGGTCAAATAAAATTAATCTTAGATTCCACCATGTATAAACATTACTGTTAAACTTATTATTATTAATTATTATTATTATCAATAATCATGATAACAGTAGATTGCAGAGTCCTATTTGCTATTATTTCATTTTTTATTGTTACAAGTAGAGTAAAAGTACATTAGTCACATTTATTGTCAGCTATAATGTAACAAATTCAGTCTGGTTGATTTTGGCATCTGTTTATTAAATATCCACATAATTCAGTCAAACTAGTTATTGTACTCCAGATAGAATATTTAGTCCTTAAAATCCAAGGAAAGTCTGTGTCACTCAGTACGAATGCCTTTTATTGTAATGAATTGGTCATATTACACCCAATAAAACCCAGTCATTGACGAAGGCTTGATGCAGAAATGCGTCACAGTTTATTTTACCCTGTCTAATATGACCACATTTTAACAATAAAGGCATTTTTAACTGGTGGGGAAAAAATGTCCTTGGATATAACTTTTTTTTTTCACCTCAGATAAACTCATTTTGGTGCCAAGAAGTACTCCTACTCATCCCTGGCAAGTGCAGTCTGCTGTAAATGCCTGTTCCTTCACTGGCTGAACATTAAAGAATGTGACCAGACTGTTGAATAACTAGATGGATATGACTGTTGCAACATGACATTTATTCACCTGATGTTATATTTGAAAGCAAGGAGACATTTAACTTGTGACTGCATTCTTTAAAGTGTTGACCCTGTGACCTAAAACTATAATTATTGTCTGTTTTGCAGTCTTATGGCTAAAAGAAGACAAAATTGGCATGATTGATTACGTCACAGACTTGCGAGCAAGTACGATAAGCTTTAATGGTACACTGAGATCTGATGCCGGTCCTGAAACCAGATTCTTTGTGTGTGTGACAGACGATCACTCAACCTAACATAATCAAATTAAAAGCCAAACATGATTGGGATAATAGATAGCCTCTCTGTCAAAGGATTAAATATAGCCTTTTTGTTCTGGTGCGTTACATATGAATGGTGCAAAGCTGTCAGACCTACGTGTAAAACCTTTTTTAAACATTTGCACTCCCAAAACTCTTTAAACCCCAGTTCAACATGGACCAACAATGGAGTTTGATTATTAAACCACTTAGAAATTCATGTGATGTAAAGCAAATCTTCAAATTCTCAAAGCACCGTCCTCCTTCATAAATGGATATTTGACATGTGGCGAGCTGTTTCACGTGGAGCAAGATTTCCTGCCCATGCACAGTTGTAAATGTTCACATGAAAGAAGGGGGTGTCTCCCCTCAGGCGTCATATGGGCGTGATGTTCATGCAGTTAGCCTACCTTGCATGTATGGTACATGAGTGGGGAAGTTAGGGAGTGTGAGCAGAGGGAGGGATGGTTTTGTTTACACTGTAGTTCTTATGGCTCTCTATGTATGCACAGGTCACATGTTACAACCTGTGCCTGAGTACAGAAGGGCAATATTCCTAGAGCACCTAGTCAAACCGGATTCCAGGAAATGCTTATGAGACATTACAATATGACATGTTTTTTTATCCTGGAGGGGTGGGGACACAGTGGTGGATGTAGAAAGGGGGTGGGGAGTTAGTGTGGCAGTAGGGTGTGACCCTGTCCTCTACAGATGATGCACACGTTTATCTGTTCCAATACAAACATGTAGGAAACTGCACATGGAACATTTGTACGTGAAGTGAAGCCTCATTGACACTGGAGCTGCCAACACACAAGACATCCAGCTCAAAGTGCCTTGTATTCACTGTTGACACGTGTAAGCAGTGGAATTAAGGAGGCACTTAGAGCTAAACAGAAATGCAGCACGTGTTTTCTCAAGGAGAGATCGCCCAAGAGCAGAGGGAGGCTTTTTCTCAGATGAGTCAAGGTCCTTGCAAACGAATGGGCAAAGACTGACAAAACAGACAATTCAAGGATAGCCATACTACTACAGACTTGAGAAGCCAACTCTTAATTTGTGGATGGTAACCTGCTGGCCTGACAAGAGCCTAATTAGAAACTTAAAAAAAAAAAGCCCAAACAAACAACTGCTTAATGAAAATCTATGTTTAATGATCCAAGTACAAGTATGATCATGATATTTTGAGTTTAGGAATTCGGATTATTAACAAAGAATTATAAGCATGCGATTTTAGGGCATGGGAAGCAGGCAGATTGGGAGACTTCTGAACTAGGATATTTCATCACTTGACATACTGATCTATTGGCAAATAAAAAAAAAAAAGGAAGCAGCAATATGAGCACAAACTCCATAAATTGTGTCTCCGATAGTACAATTTGTTCTCTTGTAACTGTTTTCTTTGATTTTTCAAGACTAACATAATTATGCCAGGCTTAAATATGGGTTAATTACTGTAAATGGGTTTGTTCACCCGACATGCGTGATATAAATCCCCAATTAGATGTTCCCTTTAACTGACTAAACCCCAAGCAAAATGATTTTAATGTGTCAGAATAGTGATAAATGTGCAACGTGACTGCTCTGCATGACCTTCTGTACAGTTTCTAGTGGCTCTAAGGAATGCACAGACTTGAGGTAGCCGTGCCCTGCTTGCTTTCTTTTACGTCTGTAGTCACAGCATTAAAGCTCTCTCTATTCCAAACGTGATCTGCCCTAGTGCTTGTTATTGTGCTGGTGCTGTTGTCTACACGGGACTGCGCAAAGAGCCTTGTGAGCCAGGCGGGAACTGTGTCAAGAGTCCATGTGAGCTCCCGGTCAGGTGGCTGGCGGATAGATGGGTCTGCAGGCCTAGAGCCAAACTGGGGAGGGAGGAGGATGAGGAGGAGGCAGGAGGGTGGATTATAGAGAAGAAAGGAGGGGGTATGAGGAGGGAGGAGAGAAAGAGTGAGTGCTGAATGCAGGAAGGCAGCGAGCTGGCTGGCTCAGCCTGCACGTGAGGGGCAGTCTTTCATCTTGCGGAGAACAGTGTCTGCAAAACAAGGGGGTTGGATGAGTGTTATGTTCATGGGTAATAGGGCATTTCCGAGTTGATGTGATGTCCTTTGACTCTCTTTAATCTTCATGTATTACACCCTCAGTAATGAATATGTAGTGTCTTACTGTCATAATATATACATATACTAAAAATACTGATGTATTTAGAGGACATGTTTTCTGTTTCATTAGGACCACATGTGATATTTGTTTGAGGATACATACTTTAAAGGCTATCCTTTAAAATTCTTTTAGATATACTTCATCAGATATGTCAATTTAATTTTATGTTGTTTCTATCCAAATATGACTGTGAATATTCATTGTGGGTGGGTTCCACCCACAGATGTAGACAGACATCTATTCATTTGCTTTTGTGTTGCGTATTTGGCCATTATTCACTTACAGGAAGTTCTTGTGGCATTTCAACAATTTCATATCTGCAAATGCAGGCGTTGGCAATGAGATCATATTTTCTTTAACTGATCATCTAACCGATTATAAAATGGAACATGAAGTACTGATGTCTAGGTCAGAGCTGTTGTTGCTCTGGTTGTGACTTTTTTTTTTTTTTGAGTGATTAATTGGATCACATTTCTGTTATTTGAGCCTGGTCTAGGTTTTCATTTTGTTTGTGAAAGTCTGCCAAGTAAAGTCACCATTCCAAATCGGACATTGCTCAACACTTCCACTTATAATGTGCTTGTGAACAAAATACCCAGATGAAGATCAGTATACTGAGTGTTTGCCCCTTTCTGTTCCTCCAGGTGGTGTTATCTTGTACGCTGGCTCATCTGGTAGTGCCAGCCCCAGTCCTGGCAGCCCTTCAAGTGGATACCAGACCCAGTCACCCTCCTCCCATTCGCAGCCTTCATCCCCAGAGGGTGTCTCCTTTCAGGAGATTGGGGCCCTGAAGCAGAGAGGGGAACGAAGGGGAGGAACTCCATCCCCTAAAATGGTCTTTCAGTTTCCTGAAGTAAACAATGCTCCTGTTGCCCAAATTACAACAGCATCACTTGCAACCTTCAACCATCCCACAGCGGCCAAGAGACCTTGTGGTTTTACTGGCACTTTCACCAGTAAGTACCCATTCACTTTACCTGCAGCCTGTATGTTCTTCTGCATATGTACCTGTCAGTAGATGGTTGTTTTGTTTCTCTGTCTGATGATTGATGTATTCCTGTATTCCTATTTCATAGAGACTGGAGGCATGGTGCTTCTGTGCAAGGTGTGTGGCGACATTGCATCTGGGTTTCATTATGGCGTACACGCCTGCGAGGGCTGCAAGGTGAGACTAAACAAAGATAGACACAATGTCATGTCTTGTTTTTTAGGAAAGTATACAGAGATACATAAACATCATTTTTTGTGCCTTCTCCAGGGTTTCTTCAGACGCAGCATTCAGCAAAATATTCACTACAAGATGTGCGTAAAGAATGAAAATTGTCTCATCATGCGCATGAACCGAAACCGGTGCCAGCACTGCCGCTTTAAGAAGTGTCTCTCCGTGGGCATGTCCAGAGATGGTGAGAAATGTTAATGTTATAAAAGAACATTTTAATATGAATGGCTGAATGAGACCTACTTCAATGGTTATACAGATATTCAGATGTTGCATCTTTGTAGGAAGACATAATCATGGGTGAATAATGCTGGTAAAGTAGCATATTCTTGCCTCTTCTCATCACAGGAAATCCTGTCATTTTATTTTCTTGAATATTTTCCATTTTCTTTCTCCCTTTTTGTCTTTTGTTCCCCTGTCTTCCTCTTTTTTCCACCCATTCTCTGATTTATGGCAAGAGGTGCCTGAGAGTCCCAGTAGTCATCAGTCATCAAGAAACAGTGCCCCAATTTCCCAAAATAAGCTATTTTTGTCACAGAGTTGTAGATTACCCCATGTACACACCAAGATGTTCACTCTCACCTTTTATTTTTTTAATATACTCGATAAATAATTCTATTCAGGCTTGTTAACAGTTAAACTCTATATTGTTTAACTTAAGTTTTAAAAATAATCAATGCAGTTAATATGCTCTTGCACATTTTCATGGCAGAACTCTGATCTCTAGGGAGATGGCTAAACGAGGTGATAATAAATCATAGTTTTCTGGAGCAAACATTTTTAGTTGACCCAGAAAAGCCAAAATGCAGGTGAAAAATCACCTGCTAATTAATCACATCCAGGCAGACTTTTTTTTTTTTACCTTATTTGGCCTGTCTAAAATCAACAAGAACACAAATTAAAATTCACGTAAGATAATAGGGTTAGTTTTGGGGTATTTATGTTACTTGGATATCTTACACTTTACATGTGCAGGATTTTTGGATAACTTAATCTTTGCCTCCACATACCTGTCTGTCTTGTCTTTTTGACCTTTCCAGTACTCGTTCACTCTGTCACTTTCCTAATGACATCATGTTCAGTGTTGTTGACCCAGTGACCTACTTTTACAGACAAGAGCGAGAGCTCAACTAAAAGACAGGAGAGCAAAAAGGAGGGAGACCGGGGGAGGAGGTGTAGCATACTATAAATAGGACTGTCAGCAGAGGTGCAGTATTCAAAAGGGGGAAGGGAGGATTTTAGAACTGGAGAGGAGGATGAAGCCGTCAGATGAGATGAAGGCTCAAGTGTTCATATTGTGATGAAACAGCTGTGTACAGAAAATAGACAGTAGCGTGCATTCTGTGGATTAGTAATCCACACAGAGATTACAGCCATAGTGTCAGATGTAGAATTTGTTTTAGAGCTGGTCTTTTTATCGACAGTGTGAATGAAAATTGTGTGTTTGTGTTTCATTGAAGCATTGCTTGGAAAGAACTGGCAGTGTTAACAACGACCGATGTCTGTAAATGCTAACAGCTAATGCTTTTTTTTTTGTTTCTATTCTCAGCTGTGCGTTTTGGGCGTATTCCCAAAAGGGAGAAGCAGAGACTGTTGGATGAGATGCAAAGCTACATGAACAGTCTAAATGAATCAGCTTCCATGGAGATGGAGGTGTCTCCTCCTCCTGAAGCTCCCTGCAGTCCTCAGAACCAGCCCAATGAAGAAGCGGGTTCCTTATCGCAGTCTTACCGCAGCAGCTTAATAAACATTGACGAGAAACCAGTCATCATGGCTCCCAGCAACAGCAGCCACAGCACGACCACGTTCCAGAACAATCCAATGCAGGAGCCCACCATGTCGCACACTGGAACCCAGACACAACATACTGGTCAGGTGGAGCAGGCAAACCTGACATCAAGCTACCATGTCCCCACAAACTGCCCTGTGGCCATCAACAGCAATGAAAACTCAACTAACACCAGTGTTGACAACGCCAAGTATACCTTTTCCTCCAATAAGAATCAGTGTCCAGTCACTGGCAGCCTATCATCTCAGTCATACACAGTCAATCAAAACGGTTACCTACCCAGTGAATCCCAGAACCAGAATACCTGCCCCTGGAAGCTAAATGGAGGAGCTAAAGTGCTGGTGAGTTTTATTTTTCTGTGCACATGGAGTTAAATTCAATTGAATATGAATATGAAGTACCTAATGCTTCCACTTCCTCTCTCCAGGCGTGTCCTCTCAATTCATGTCCTGTGGCCCCAGCCAGTCGCTCCAGTCAGGAGGTGTGGGAGTCTTTTTCCCAGTGCTTTACTCCTGCTGTTAAAGAAGTAGTTGAGTTTGCAAAAAGCATCCCAGGCTTCCAGACTCTCAGCCAGCATGATCAGGTCATGCTGCTCAAATCCGGCACTTTCCAGGTACAAGCTGGCAGCTTAGATAGGAATGTGTTCCTTAAACCAGAAATGTTAAATAATCATAAGTATAAGAAATATTCTGATCTCTTGGAGTCCTTTCTGACTTGTTCTGTTTATTCCGTCCGCAGGTTTTGATGGTGAGGTTCTGCTCATTGTTTGACCCTAAAGAACGGACGGTGACCTTTCTGAATGGGCAGACGTATTCACTGGCATCACTGAGGGCTCTGGGTATGGGCTCTTTACTGGACGCCATGTTTGAATTCAGCGAGAAGCTGGGGTCTTTGGGTCTGGAGCCAGATGAGATGGCTCTATTCATGGCTGTTGTGCTCGTGTCTGCTGGTAAGACTCTTAATACATTCATACACATGTAAACAGAACTCTGTGCACATATTTAGTCATGTCTTCAGCTCTAAATCCCTCCTGCCTTTTCTCTGTTTCAGATCGCTCTGGTATTGTGGAAGTCGGAGCACTGGAGCAGCTACAGGAGAATCTAATAAAAGCTCTCCGCTCCCTTATCACCCGCCGTCGCCCGGATGACAGCACCCTCTTCCCAAAGCTGCTGCTGCGTCTGCCGGACCTGCGAACCCTCAACAACCAACACTCTGATAAGCTCTTAGCGTTTCGCATTGACCCTTGAGCTGTATTTTCTACAGCTTAGTGACGTATAAGCTTTGGGGAGTTTCCTGTGCTCTCCATTCAACCTGCCACAGAGACTGGCCTCTGCATGATGGACCGTTGTGGTGAGAGCTGTGCCAAGTCTGATGCTGTGAGAGGCTGGGCTGGGGAAATATCAAGGATGAAGATACAGTGGGAGGTGGAGGCTCCTGAACTCAAACCCATCCCTACAGTTGCTTCCAGAACTGCTTCAAAAATCTTAAAGACTGCGTTCTTCCTTGGGTTCTATGAGTCAAGCCACTTTCAGTACCAAGCCATCATCACCACCTCCATCATCATCATCATCATCATCTCTACCCTGGAGTTTGTTAGAGATAGATTTTGTTCTGGACCAAAAAAGAAGTGCTAGCCCATTGTTCCTCACCCAGTCCTCTCCAGACTCAGTCCCACCTCACCAGTTCATAAATCTGACAAGAAGGAAGCACAACCTCTTTGCTAGAAAAAAAAAGGAACATGTACAAACATTCACATTGATTTCTTATTGTACATTCATGCTCCAAGTGTAAAATGCACTTTCCATACATTTAGAATATATCATATAGCAATAGAAATGTCTAACATATAGTTTGCAGAAGGGTTTGAATATGTCCTGTTGAAATGACATAAGCTATTTTCACAACATGTCATTGTGTGGGAAATCTTTATTAAAAAAAATCACCCATTTGTGATTGAGATATGTATAACATTTTTAAGAAATGAGAGTATGTTGCATTGTATTTGTGTGCGGTAATCAGGGAGAACTATTTGGTCATTTTAGACCATATCTGATGGCTTACATGTTAAGGTGCTGTAAATTTTGTATGTAACATTTATTCTCGGTTCTTACCCTTATTCGGCTGCAGATTCTTGGATATGTAGATGAAGCTAGTGTTGATTTATTGTATGATGTCATCATCATTGACAACACATTAAAGATTTCCCCGCAGACTGCAAAAACACAGCAGCATTTGAACCATTTGCTCTGAAAAACTTTTTATTTGAAAATATATAATTACAATAAATGTATTGTCGACTGGCTGCATCAACTTGTGAATATTTTGTAAATGTTTAATGGTGTAACATAGAGGACTGTTATTAAATAATGTTATGTAGCATTTTCCTTGTGCTTATCTTTTTACATTTTCTCCTCCATTATGATTCCACTTAGAGCATCACCGAGGCATGCCACAGAGCCGTAGCCTAGCAACAGAAGCAATCAGCCAATCATACTCCAGGTCGGAGAGCCATTAGGGGCTTTATTACCAACAAGAAATATCACTTGATTTTGGGGAGTGAGATAACAAGCAAATATAATTTCAAAGTATATCAAGGAATACAAAGTAATACCCTTTGCCACAGGCCTAAATTGACTTTATGCAAAGCAATGAGGAAAAAAAATGACAATTTAAATGAATTCTATTTAAATATATGCAAATATGAATTTGAAAAGACCGTTCCACTAAAGGTTGACTTCAGATGTATAGGACATGTGCAAATAATTCAATGGTAATTAGCCGGGGTACCGAACAGCACAAGAAGAAGCTCTCATCACTTTTATTGCACTGTCTGAAGGCCTGGTACCGACAAAGTATGGATATTGTATTAGGATAAGTATTTGCTATAAATGACTGTGGCCTTCAGAACATTTCTTTATTAGATTTATCTTGACTGGTCTTGAAAGATAAACATGTTCATATTGACTTTTCAAAATATAAATACTTGATTTATTTCCAGAAAAGAGCAGTTTCTTATTTGTTTATTGTAATATTTCTTAAAATATTGGACCTTTAAATATATAAATATTTGATTTGCTTGCAGAAAAGAGCAGTTTCTTATTTGTTTATTTTAATATTTCTTAAAATATTGGACCTTTAAATATATAAATATTTGATTTAGTTGCAGAAAAGAGCAGTTTCTCATTTTAATATTACTTAAAATACTGGATTTCCTGCTATAAGTATCAGGAAACACCTGTCTCTGGCACTAACCT
>JAPTYR010000025.1:26963619-26977690 GCA_029814505.1 Siphamia roseigaster | reverse complement strand
GAAGAAAAAGGGATGTGGGCGCATGCGCACTTCTTCTTCTATTGTTTTCTTGTATCCGGTGGGACTGGCTTACAGCGTGCATAGTGGTGTGGCATATGAATTGCAGCGTATCAGGCAAGCGAGCGGTATTCATACTGACAGAGATTTTGTACTGAGACGTCTCCATTTTTACGTAACATCTTGTTGACACGGTTTCAAACAAAACGCTGCATCGTACTCGTCTGGATGAGGCCTTAATGAAGAATTCAGATCCAAGCATAGCGTTTACAGTTCATGTCGACCACAGGGGGGTGGTTTTAAAATGCATAATTCCATTTAAAAAAGCAAAATGTCACTCCATTAAGACACAGCATGAAATTATAAAACCCATCTAAATCTGAATATTGTTTTATTTACAAAAAAAGACCATACAAAAACACTTTGCTCATTTGTAAAACCTTCAACAATTGTCATATTATACAATACTGTTAATATTACTGCATAAATGACTTTGCACAGGGGTTGACACATACTACATCAATCTGTCCTACCTTAGCTTCACTTAGTGTGTGGATAAGAGTAGTTTGTGTGTTCTGCAGGAGTCTCCATGGCAACCTGTTGCTGTTGACCACCATTCTCCTAGAAATGCAAAAGGAGGCTTTATTGATAATTTATATGATAAAAGTTTGTCAAAGAACACAATTGTACATTGAATAAAGTGCCACAGTAATGTCTTATTCCTTGGATCAGCTTGTCTATACTTTTCACTATCACCAAAAAAAACTTGCTTCAGTATTCTTCATGTTTCTCTGCTCAAAGGACTTGAGTTCACAAACTAAAAGGCACAACAAACCCGGTAGCACTTTACTTTATAGATCGGTAATAAGTGGGTAATGTTATGGTAATATAGATGTAATTTCAAAGTAATATTTTTAAACCACATATTACAAGTAATTACTGCACTGTTACCAGACAATTACTCTGCACTTTCCAGACAATGGCAATATAAATTTCTGTTTTTAAGGTACAATAAAATGATAATAATTGTTTTGAATATGTACTTAATGAAATGATCAATGTTCAGAATGTCCTTATTGTGAAGTAATTCTTGCAGTAACTACACCTGCAAGGTGATGTTATGAAGGAGTAAACTGAAGTGCATAGTTATTTGTAAATGTTATGGTATAATAACACAAAAATCAAGGAGACTAACAAAGTCGTAGTAGTTGATAACAGTGCTGTAATTACTTGTAATATGTGGTTTAAAAATATTATTACTTGGAAATTACATCTCTATTACATAACATAACCCACTTATTACCGAGCTGTAAAGTAAAGTGCTACCACAAACCCTGCCCCTCGCAAACGTTTTACCTGATTCGCCCTATTGTTTATCATTGCGAAAACACATTTTTGGTAAACTTGACCTTTGACCTCCATTCACCAAAATTTAATCTGATCTATTCTGGACCACCTCACGTCTTTCCTGAAAAGTTCGTGGAAATTGGTCCAGTAGTTTTCGTGTAAAGTTGCTGACAAACAAATGGATGGACAAATACACAAACAGACAAACAAAAAAGTGGAGCAAAAACAATATCCCTTGCCTCCCTTTTGGGGGCGGGGTTATAATAAAGATTAAAGGTGGAAATGTGTATACCTAAAACTAACAACACTTCATATCAAACACTATCATTTGTCTCTTTCTGCCAACCACTAAAATTCATCTATCGGATTCCGACGTCCTGCTGCATTATGGCATTTGCTCATGTTCATTATACTGCCTTTTTTTCCTCAGTTACTTTATAGCTGATCCCGTCGGCTCCCACCACCACTGAGCTCCACCAGATGACTTGACTCCCCACAGACTGAGACGTCCTCCTGCAGAGCACTCAGCTGCAACACAAGCAGCTGCCTAATGCCTCTTTATTCTGTACTGACTTAACTATCTGAGCACAAGAACTAAAAGAAATGTCAAACAGACTAGTGGATGCTGTAGGATTAACAGAGCCCCAGAAAATATAAAGTTTACTTTAGGCTGGACTGAATTTAGCAACAGCAAAAAAAATGCAATAAAGAAAATTGATAATAATTGAAAAATAAAAATTACTAATGTCCATCAATCCAAAAAAATTCAATGAATTCCATGGCTCTTTCTTGCATTTCATATCCAATTTTATACAAATAAATATAGGACAAAACCGTATCTGTGTTTACACCCACATTTAATAGAACCTTTATTGAGGACACATTGTCAGAGTGGTGATATTTTCCATCTAACATAAAACGTCACAAATACGTATGAAGACAATTTTCCAAAATCAGGGCCTTGACAGTACACAATAAACATTCAATCCAATGTCATATTCTTTAAAGGGGTTATATTTAAATTCTCAAAAAATGGAGAAAGCCACGTATTTGTTTGGACACAAAGAATTAACAAAATCACCAAATCCAGCATTCTGTATCACTGTGTTACTCACGGAATAAAATGTAAAGCTCACTCTTTACAGATATCAGTATTAAGGTATCATAAACATTTTCTGTCATTATCTTCATGTGCTGCATCAGCCAATATAGCTGTGGTAGGGCTAGCTCAGTTACAGACAGCAAACAGCCACAATAAAACCACATATCACCACTGTTTTCTATATGGTTTGTGCTGTGAATATCTGGACTAATAATCTATTTGGAATAGGGTTGTAATGATGTTGTGGTGTTACAATTAATCTCAGTTTTAAACGTCATAGTTAATTAATCATCAAGGTTGCCAAAACAGTCTCATGAAGTGCGGTAGATTAAGAGCGGAGCCAAAGACACATCAATATGTGCTTCTCACACGGAACGAAAGGAACTTTACACAAACACTGCATTCGACATTCCACGAGTGAAAATAGCAAAGAAGGAACAAGCTGACCTTGATCTACCATCATCACTAACGTCATCTACGCAGCTTCAGGTTACTATTGTGCAACCCATTCACAACAATCTGGCTGCATAGCTGTGGCAGAGTAAGGCCATTCTTCTCCACTAGTTCAGACTGTCATACAACCTTCAGGAGGGTAAACTTGTGAATCAATGCAGTAAACACGCTCCATTTGATCACAAGGCAAACGGCATAAAATAGCCTGATGCGCCTGTAGAGACTCCAGCTGACATTCACACAGGACATTAGAGTTTGGATTCACACTTTTCATCTCATGCTGAAATAATTGCTTGAAGTTCGAATAAAAACAGACAGCCCTAATAAGCACTGTTGTGTACTGAATTTACACTAAATAATCATAGTAATCGTAAAATTGCAATTATTTCTCTTGATTGAGTAATCGTAGCAGCGAAAATCTCTAATCGTTATATCTCTAGTTTGGAATTTTCAGGTCAAAAAAGGCAAAGGTAATAATTCCACATCATAACTTTATACCATCATAAGCCCCATGTAGAAGAAATGCTTTCATCATCAAAGTCCATTCTTTTCATTTAGAGCTGTGTCCAGTGGTAAAAATAACACTGTTCCTAGCTTTTATCACTTTGTCACATTCTGTGACTTTTAAAGTTGTTTCTTAGTGGTTCTCATTCCATCTCATTACTGTCTGACACTTTGGTCAAAGCGTGTGATGTTAGTTTTTCAGACTAGTTCCCTCTAGTGGTCACATAAATCCTCAAGCCCGTGGGTGTAAACTACCATCCAGTACTACTCTAATGATAATTTCAGGTCTTCCTTTAATATTTTAAAGTATTTAAACTACAAATAACTATTTTAACACAGCCAATTCTTAAAATATAAACATATGTGACCTTAAAAGAACATTGATTTTCATGCACACAGATGCATTAATGTTTAATAGATAGAGCCCTGTATTCACATTCACTGAGTGAAAGTCAAAATGTAAATTGCTGAGGCAGGATTCATACCTCGACTGGGACACTGGAAGGAGGCACTGGGGTGTACTGGGGGATATAGGTCCCCTGCATAGTTGTGTTGGCCGGAATATACTGCAGGGACAGCAGGAAGGAAAACAGACATCCCATATAGTTATACAGAATTAGGGACACATCTCCATCTGGGAAAAAAGAAATTCATTGCGTGTGGCTGATACTGACTGTGCCTGTGCTGCCCAGGGACAGGTGGCTTAGCTGCTGAGTGAGAGGTCCCATCATTGAGGTGGGCTGGATGGACATGGCATGATCCATGGTGGGGGTAAGAACTGTACCCTGTGGATGCACAAAAATACACACATTTGTTGGGTATTGGAGTTGCTTATACACTACAATCCATTAAATGAATCCCAGTTGAGGGCAGCACCGTTTACGTATGCAAACAGATGCATTCACACGGTCTCAGCATCTGGCCAGAACGTGTCTCAAAACCACCATCCAGTGTAATTTGAGAAAGAAGAGTTCACTCTGAGTCAAATGGTGGCATGCTTCTTTTTGGCTATCAAAAGCTTTGTAATGCGTGACACAGCTAATTGACTAGAAATAGGGAATGTGTGTGTGTGTGTGTGTGTGTGTGTGCGTGTGCATGTGCGTGTGGTGGGGAGGACTCACAGCTGGCTGCATGAGGTATGACTGATGGTGCATCCAGGATGGGCTGTGTACCTGTAGATCCAAAAGCTCATCAGTATACTCATTTCGTCATTTAATATCCTATTGCTCTCAGAGCTGTTACTATGGAACTCAACAGAGGTTCTGAAGAGACAGCAAAAAAAAAAAACAAGGCATCAGCTGAATCTCAAAGTCCATACCTATAAGCTAAACAGTCTGATTTTATTAGTATAACACCCACTGGCACATGCAACGCAGCAATGGCAATACCAAAATAACCCCAATTACACTGATATTCAGTAAAACAAATAAATGACTTATACTCCAAATGCTAATGATGTTGTATCCTAAAACTGCTCCGATTTGTCTTATCTAGATTAGAGTTATTCTTGGTATCTGTACTTTAATACATCGACAGAAGTAGAGAGAAAAAAGGAAATGTAAGTATATGTAAGAAAGGCTAGATTTGGTCCGAGGCAGCTGGTCTTCCAGTAATTTCAAGATTATTTTGTAATGATGATGTCCTCAAGACGTAAATTTTGTTTATCACAATGTGATCAGATTTATTACTGGTGATAATGACAGTGGCTTCCATTGTGAATTAAATGCCAAAGTCTGGTTTCTCCGTCTCTTTAAGGCATGATAAACACTGGGTCTTATAAAGTTATAAAGCACTTACGGGTCTTTTGTATTGATACATGCATACGTCCGTTACTATCATTTAATATGGGGGAACCCAAAAACCTGCACAAAGGATTTTATTATCTTTATTATCCACCTGTTTTCACAGATCTTGGAAAATTTTGCTTTTAGGTACACATCGTCTCCCTGTACACCAGCATCTGGAACAGCATGCAGGGGGGAAAAAGCTTAAGAAAGATAGATCATTTGTATCTCTACAGCAATTTGATGATTTAATGTCACCAAATTTGACTAATAATTGCTCCAGTTTTAGCTAAATTAACTTATTTATATTGTATTTGGTTTCACTTGTATGAATTAATCTTTATATTGTTTGTTTTGCTTTTAACACCACTGATGAGTGGAATTTTCTGATGCCATTTGTTAGATTTTATTATTTTCTTACTCATACTGGAAACAAGTCCCACATATCAGTGTACTGTATGTACGCAGCTGGCAAAGACAGATATCTTCCTGGTGTATGCTGTTGTACATATTCCAGAGTGTGGTAGAGTTGAAGCATGTAAACTCTAATTGGTAAGGAGGCTCTCAAAAGTTAGGTTTTCACCTGCAACACTTTGTAAGAAAAGACACATACGACTGTTTATTCACACTTAAGCTTTTGAATGACAGTACACATCTTTCTATATATTAGATAGTATATGATTTTGAATGTGTGAAGTATCTGTGCTAAATGTTTTCACAGTAGGTGAGATTAATGTAGTCTTTAAAACGTGCTGCAGTAAAATATCTTGAAATGACCAGAGATCAGAACAATTTTACAAATCAGATGATGTAGAAATGTCTGGGATATTGTCAACATTTTAGCATCGAATTATTAAAAATGCAGTATTGAAAGAATGAGAAAATGAGGACGATGTATTTGACCCATGTATTTGAACAAGGAAAATAAGTACAGAAGAACCAAAACAGTTCATCAGCCTTTTCAGCCATTCAAGTTCAGAAATTCTGTTTACAAGGTGCATTTAAATGCACTATGAAGTGTCCTCCAGTCCCTCGTGCTTTTACATTTCTGAGCCACACTGGCCCAGGGTTTCAGTATGTAACCCTACTGCTGGATGAGAGCCTTCCTGTTTATCTGCTAACTCCCATAATGAGAACTCTGAGGGCTAGTGGCAACAAGAGCAGAGATCTGGGATGAATTCCCTAAGATAAATAAGCCTTAGATGATCAAACTTGATCAAATACAGTTATTTATAAATAGAATGCAATATTCCACCTGGTAGGATGAGACAGGCGAATGCATGTAGGGTGAGATGGAAGTCTGGGCAATCATTCGGTTTGGACCCAGACTGTAGGGTGAGGAGTAGAAGCTGCTGAGAAGAAGAAGAAGAGTAAAGTGTCAAGACAACATGAAGACAGCAACACCATGTTCACAATGTCCAGTATGTTCACAACTACATAAACAACATTTTAGTATTCCTACAATGTCCAGCAGAGGGCGGTACAGATTTAATACTGATCTTATTTTCCTGTAGGGCTGGGATTGTTTTTAGTCAGTTCATGCATACCACTCACCCATTTTGTAAGGCTGTGGGGTCATACGCAAGCGTCATTCCTCCCTGGGAAAACAATACATAGAATTCAAAACCAGTTAGGTAATGCAAACGCCAGGGCAGCCTCTACTGAAGCACTGAGCAAACAGAGGGAAAAGACCCAAAATGGACTAACATTGACTTCCCATAAGAAATAACGTTTTACTTTCACTGCTTTAAAAGTGTCCATCTTACTGTCTCTGCATCTCTGGCCCATGGCCTTCCATTCTGAAGGTACTTCCCCTGGTTCTGCCTCTTCTTCTGACCTCCGTCTGCAAACTTACACAATAAGGGCTCTGTGGGCACTATGAAAGCAATAGATCAAACAAGAGAGTGAATTCAGTGATCACAGTGGGGAACAAAAACACTGAGCTCTGGCACCACCAACAACAATATCAGGTTTCTATAATACAAAACAAACATTCCACGCACCAGGCACTCCTGGTGGAGTCTTGATGAATTTGCCATTGAAATGTTGAATTATAGCCTCACACTTCTCTGTTGACTCCATTCTGAAATAATAATAATAATAATAGAACATTTCAAGGCCAAGTCAAATGTAATTCTTCATGTGAGGCACTGTGTAAATTGGGGTTGTAAAAGCAGAATTAGATCACCATGTAGTAGCATATTGTTATCAGGGTGCTGTTGTCTGACCTGGCAAATCCCACACCACGGCTGGTCCCGTTGGCATCTCGGAGGATCCGTGTGGAAATGACCTGGCCAAAGGACTTGAGCATGCTCTCCAGCTCTTGCTCATCCATAGAAACTGGCAGGTTGGAGATGTACAGGTTGGTGGGGTCCTGTTCTTGTTGCTGCACATGAAATACAGAAAATTGTCTGACACAAGAAAAGTTTTATGATACTTTTATCTTTTTGTTATTTTTAGCTCAGCATTTTCAGTATTTATGCTGTTTGAAAATTGATTTTTTTTTGGGTCACTTTTTTCCACAACAGAAACGTCTGTATAGGCAGCAGTCTTTATACCAACACCTGTCATTAATCATGGCAAATTAATGTATTCATCACATTAAATCAAAGCATCAATCCAGATTCAGTATTTTAAAGCAAACCATGACTAATAAACCAAAACCCTATGTAATTCGTTATGTCATGCTATGTACAGTATCGTCAATTGCATGGCTAATGCTTCCTGTTTTTAAAATTCACAGACAAAATTTTGCCCATTTTCACACATTTTGGAAGAGTGCTCTCTAATTAAAAGGTGTTGATAGATGCAAATAAATTATGAAAAGAAGACATTTAACAACATAATTTCACAAAGTGAAACCTTGTGTGACTGCAGAAGCAGACAGGAAGCCAGGCATGAAGTTAAAGAGTTCACAGAGCAACAGGAGCCTGGCAACCAGGAGAAAAGAGGCTGGGCTAAAGAGACAGGAAGGGAGTACAGACAGAGAGGGAAAAGGAAAGAGCAGAGGGAGGGTGGGAGAAAAGAGTTGCTCAAAAGTGCTGATATTTTGTACAGAAGGAAGAAACTGACAGGATAGGAAATGGTGGGAGTCTGAGTAATTTGGGTAATGAAAGAGGAGGATGACAGAAAAGAGGAAAAAAATGAAGAGATGAGTGTCTGGTGATGAGGTGCTTCAGTTCTTTCATCAAAATTGCATTTCATCTCTCATTATTTTCCATTTTGTATTTTTCCTTATGATGGTCATCACAGCACAGAAAAACTCTAAATAATGTTTTTGTGCATGATACAAACTGTCAGAAATGTTCAAGTGTTGATTACTTGAAGTAACATTTGGTGTGACCCCAGAATCAAACAGAAAGCACAGTCAGATACCTATACAGGCTGACAAATTATTAGGGTATTAATGATCTACTGTGTCAACAACTATGCACTTGATTGGCCTCTGTTCTCTGCAGTCAACCACCTGGTGAGAAGATAACCCATTTTCTCCGATTGTCGTCACTTTGGGTGCGGTAATACAGCAATATGACCATTATGTAACACTGCAGAAGGTCAGAGGCCAGATAAAACAGCTGAAGCTCAAAGCTCGAAGATGAAAGCCAAAACAAAAGTCCTTTCTTCTTTTATTTTAATCACTCAACTCAGACAAAAACATTCAATTTTCCCAACAAATATTCATCCTGTCGTAGATGAAAACCCTGTTGGGCCCAGCCCAGGGACATATGAATGGGATTTGCTGAGGTGTCACAATGCATTTTTTTGTGTCAGAGCTTAGGTGAGCCTCGTCTGTTGAGGTGTGTCTCTGTGTATTTGGTGGATTTTCCTGCTTGCGTGCCGTGCATGTGAGCTGACGTCTGAGTTTGAAAAGGGAGGTGTTCAGAAAAAAAAAAGCTTTCTATTTTTAACTCTGCCATTGTTCCCATGCCCCTACGCACACAGCTCCTCTGGGCCTGCAGCCTGGAGGCTGGGGTGGCCCATTCAGGGACTGAACATACTCTGAGGACCATAAGCGCAAGGTGTGGCTCATTTTTGTTTGTGAATAACACTTGATTGCCGCCATGGTGAAGGTGTAAACAAGTGAAATTGCACTGCGGAGTGTGATGTAGCTGAATTTAGGCTTTATCCAGTTATTTTCTGACCTTACGTGACCCAGTGACTCTGTGCCATCTGTGTATATTTAGGTTTTTATAGCAGTTATCAACACCTCTGACGGAGCACATGTTGGGTGGATGAGTCAAGTTGTGGTATCCAGTTGCACTTGTGGGTATAGAGATACACAGAATTGTGTGGCAGTCTTATAGAGAAGGAGCTTAGACTCAAGAGTTTAGTTGCACTGGACTGGTTCAGGTCAGCTGGCAGCATGGATCTGTTACAGTTTTGCAGGGTTAGGCTGAGGGAGACCCTGGTGTTACATTGCAGTTGGTCTGTTTGGGTGCAGGACAGGGGGAGGGCCACAGACACTGGGGTGGAGTGTATTAAGTGCTGGTGTCAGCCCCAGGCCTGGGCCCAGACGATGGACAATGCCAGCCCATTGTGCCTGTCCCATTGACAGTGGGTGTAGTGGCACCCTCCCCTCGGTTCCCTCAATGGGGAGCCTGAGAGCCAGAGGGATCAGCTTAATGGGCCGACAAGAGTTGCTTTGACTGCAGACACTTGGACAAAGAACCCAGTACAAGCGCTACAACAGCATCAGGTTAGAGACGTACACAAGCAGAGAAATGAGGGTGTGAGGGCACAGGAGAGTGAAGGTAATACGAATGACCATAACGTAATGGGTGGTAAAATGAACAATGGAATGAAATAAGTAAAACATGTTCATCTACACTAGGCATGGATTCGCCCAATGAAGGATGAAAGAGCACAGGCCTCCCTATGAAGTTTGTCTTGCACTCTTGCCAACAGGACATTTCTACCAGTCAGGCCCCTGCATGTAACAGTTTACCTTTACCATGACAGAGGGCACGTATGCGTAGAGAGGGACTGACTGTGGGTGGCCAAAGTTTATCAGATGCTTTTGAAATCAATGCACTTTGGAGAAAAGCCAGATGAAAGAGGATGAGTCAAAAGGGACAGAGAATTGGCAATTTTTTGTGGGAAAAGGATTTGTACAAGAGAACTGCTGGGGAGTCAGCGGAGTCTTACTTTGGCCATCTGAGCCTGGACCCCACTGGACTTCAGAGCTGTAACAGCTTTCTGTGCTGCTGCTGGACTATCAAAGTCCACAAAGCCGTATCCTGAAAATATACACATAAATGAACAAATAACACTTTAAGAAAACAATCAAATCTTGTGGAACGAATAAAAGCGGCAATAATAAGACCATAAGAACATGAAAAGTCACCTTTAGTAACAATGGATTAAACCACTCACCTTTACATTTATTGGTGGTTTTGTCTAAGATGGCCTTGGTTGACACAATTTTGCCATACCTTTGAAGAAAGACATGATTACAGAAAACTGGATCAATGACAGATAAGACATCTCTGGGGCATCACAGAAATCTGCTCCTACCACATGCATACCAATCCTGGCACACTTCCTCAGGCTGCTTGACTACATGTGTAAACACGACTTACATACTCGTTTGTGCAATTAACTGTGTGCGTTTTTGTTTCTTTTTTTTTTATGCAATGTTAAGTGTCACAGAAAACTTTGTCTGTCTCCACCCTTCTGGCTTTGTCTGCTGCTGTACAGTAACTTTGTTCCCTGGTGTTGTTTTCGACAGACAGGAGACAGCACCCCAGGGCCAAAAACAATTTTTTTCCAGGCCCATCTTTACTACAGACACACATACATCATAACACAGAAACACACACCTCTCTGCCAAATAAAGATCTGCACTCGAGTATTTTTGGTTCAAATATAGCTTTATAGTGTTGTCACCAGCAGTGTCTGACTAACAAAAATAATAACTTTGCAGAGAACATGTTGTTTGCGTCATCCGTGCACATGAAATGTCACGAACCACATGAGGCCTTAATAAAGTGTCTTGACTTCTTATTTTGGCCCAGAGTCATCAGTGGAAAAATATGACAATGGACATTCAGAGACATGATAAATAGAAGAATAAATGAATGCATTAATGAATGAAGAATCTTTATATTTAGGTGGATAAAACCCTCTTTAAAGGAGTTCATGTTATGTAAGACAGTGCAATGTTATATGACAGTGCATTAGCACTGCAGTATAAAAGACCTGCCCTTGTCTGGTGGATTTAGCCAATGAGGGAGGCTGGTGTTCCTCTGTTTGGGCGACATGGCGTCTGGGCGGAATGTACACTGTAACCTGATGCTTCACTCTCTGGTTTGCCTTCCTTCCCACTACGTCCCTCTCCCCCTTTCTGTTTTTCCACCCTCACATTGCAGAGCACTGCTGGGTCCTACACTCCTGCCTCATTCCAGGGGACATTTGCCCAGATGACTCACATCTGACTACACGCTCACAGCAGAGACCTGTTTCGTTACTGACACCAGTCTTAAATATTTAATACTAAATTCTGGTTGCCATATCTTTTCTTAGGTTTCAACCATGTATGTACATTTCACGCGTCATTTGTAAAACAGCTGTTTATTTTCATGCCAACAAGGTTTATCTGCATTTAAGCTTTGCTAAAAGTAATGCAATGAGCCAATAATTGCATTAACCAGATGGAAGTGACATAAAAATTCAGCTTTTTGTTTTTGGTTACTAAAACACACATGCAACACTGATCTTGATGTTTGTGAATTTTAATAAGAGACAAAATGGATTACTGATGTGACAAGTTAATAAATAATAAAACACTTCCTCATTATAGACATGTATTATTAATCACCCACAGAATATGTTTATACCGTCTCATGATTATTGAACTGAACTGCTGTAAAGCAGTCATTATGTGTACCCTTAGATGAATGACAAATTAAAGGAAAAAGCAGCATTATGTCTCAGAGCAGCATTGGACCACCAAATCTGTGAACTCTTATCGAAGGTCAAATTCCATTTTTCCTAATTCCTGATTTTTTGTTTCAATGAGAGGGAAGAGCTGCCGAAAATATCGTGCCTGCTCAACAAAACTCCAGCATTTGGCCTGTGAAAGTCAAACCATAAAGGTCATAGGATCCGATTCGCATCATTTTCATCAAACGAACCAGCAACTGTAGTGTGATACTGATAGGAGCACTGTGATCCTGAAGAGACTGCTCCCATCAGGGTTTTGCTTTGTCACCTGTCTGTATAAAGAGCAATATTATTTAACCAATTATTTCATCTGAAGTCTAGAAATCCTATTCTGAGGTTCCTTGTGCGTGACAGAAATAATAATTGGTGCTGTTGGTGTTGACTATTGTACATAAACTAAAATGATCACAGGGGCTGCACATAAAACAAAACAACTTCCGTGAATAGATGAATGAAATACATCAACAGGAGCTCATCTTAAAGGGTCCGTGTAACGCTTATCAGTTCAATTTCCTATTTGAAAACTGAGAAATGGGAAATTAGAAAATTGGATTTTATTCTCCAATATCGCGTTTTGTGGTTGCTGTATGATAATAATGGACATTTACGATCTGTTTCCCAATTTTTCATCTGCGCAATAACGATTAGAAAATTAGACAAATGAATAATAAGAAAATCAGAATGAACTTGTTTCTGTTTGAGTCTACCTGGGGGTTGGGTCAATGCGCCTGACTCGCATAATCTGATTGGCTGACGGTGACCTAGTTCTACCTATCACGACGCTCAGTTTCAGAGGTTTACGGGTGCGCACAGATAACCAGATCTCGGTGAATGGGTTTGGTATTTAATTATGCATATTTGGTTTAAATAATCTTCGCCATACCCGAGGATGATACTGTAGCTTTTTAAATGTAGCATACAGTTTCGGAACGACATATTGTGATTGCGTGTAGCTTGCATGAGTTTTTTGAGGCCATCTCTGTGATGCATGGCTGAAGTCAGTTTCTACCTGCTGGCTGGAGCAGATTGGAAGGCGTTAGTGTTTACAATGTCTGCCTGTCTGTTTGTGGGCAATAACTCAAAGTAGCGTAGAGTCTGTGCACATCCATGGCAAGATAAACCACTGAAACTGAGAGTCGTTATGGCCACCGTCAGCCAATCAGGTTATGCGAGTCAGGCACATTGACCCAACCCCCAGGCAGACTCAGATAGAAACAAGTTCTTTCCGATTTTCTTATTATTCAATCGTCTAATTTTCATTACTGCGCGAATGAAAAATTGGGAAACAGATCGTAAATGTTCATTATGGTTACATACAGCAACCACAAAACGTGATATTGGAGAATATAATCCAATTTTATAATTTTCCATTTCTCAGTTTTCAAATAGGAAATTGAACTGATAAGCCTTACACGGACCTTAAAGCAGTGTATGACGTTCATCACCAATTTTTCATCAAATCTGTAAAACCCGAGTGATAGGGTAAGTACCACGAATTCATTAGCATCTTACGGGGATGTCCCGATCCGATCACGTGAATGGAAATCGGGTCCGATCATGTGGTTGCTGACTCAATCGGAATCGGATGTTGTCTCCCGATCAGGACTCTGATAAATATATGTAGTTATTTTCATAGCTTTTTATTGGATCTGGAGTCACACGGTGGCACAGAGTGAGACCTCTCTATCCCACACAGCATTGCATGCGGCATGATGTTACTTTGCAACAGTGACACCATTGGCTGAATGTTGTCGGGCGGGGCAACACTAGGAAATAGCGACTAGCTGCGTGAGTGTCGGCTGTGTGGAAGTATTATAAATTGGATGATAAAAATCCTGCGATTGCCAAATGTGAGATATTTCGGATTTCAAGAGGTGGAAAGGAAAAGGCTGCATTTAATACGACAAACCGGATATACCATCTCAAAAACAAACACACCACT
>JAPTYR010000025.1:26885865-26896463 GCA_029814505.1 Siphamia roseigaster | reverse complement strand
GTGTGTGTGTGTGTGTGTGTGTGTGTGTGTGTGTGTGTGTGTGTGTGTGTGTGTGCGTGTGTGTGTGTGTGTGTGCATGCTGCTTTGTTGAGGGTAGGCTGGACAGGTAAAGAGTGGGTAAGGGGCTGGGGGGCAGTGGTAGAACGCCGTAGCTGCAGTCTAGACGCAGAGACTGATCGCGAGCCGGTCTGGAAGTCATTAGAGACTCGCCCAGAGCAATGGAGAAACCTGCTGTTTTTCACAACCTGCTCTTTCCCCCTTCTCATCTGCGGGCCAACCTCCTTCCGTGTCTCTATCTGGGACAGAAACAACAGTGACTACATCTCTGTCTCATGATTCTCCCTCTAACCTAAGCCAGGCTCTCAAAAACAACAGCCTTCCATTACCTTAATGTTGGAAAGAGAACTGCCTATCTTTTTCTTGTTTTTTTCTTTTAGTTCAGATTGATGAAAGATGAAAAAATACATACAGTATAAAATGCAATATAAAACTTTACTTTGTCTACATTTAGCTGCTGTTTTTGAATGTCTACGACAGAGTTCAGTGCTAGACTGTAGTTTTAGTTTTCATTAAATGGGTGGGATAATCACAGACATGTCTGCTTCATAAAAATGATGTGTGGAGCTTCCAGTTGGTGAATGATTTTAGAGGGATTCAGCATCCATTATTACAAATTACCCTCTGTTGCATATCTTTCTCCTGTCTCCTGATGCTGCTTAACGTCAGCTATTAAATAAAAACTAAATCTGATTTGGAATAAGACCAGAACCATTGGATTTGCTGTCCAAAACATGCCATAGAGTACTGGAAGGATCTAAATTCAATTGGGAATTTTTCATCTCATCATATGTAGTTTACAGAAGAGAAGCTTTGTACTCATCCAGATTTGGATATTCCAAAAACTTGTAGGAGCTGTAGAAGTTGTGACAAATGAAAGAAGGCTGAAATGTTACCATTAAATCATTTTATGGAGATATATCCCAAACTGTAGCCTGTACCAACCATATATTCATTAACATGTGTAGTTTAATTGTTGTGATAAATGTGGTCTTTGTGAAGTCACTTTGCGGATGCTTCTGGTTAAAAGATGCATGAGAGAGGTTTATTTATTCACTCATGTGGATAGGGCTTCACAGTGGCCTTTGTTGGGGTGTTGGCTATTGCCAGTGAAGTCAGCCACTGTCCAGTGCAGCTGCTTTGCCCTGCTGTGTAACCCCTACAATGATGTCCTTTGTACCCTGGGGTGCTGGGTCAGACTGGCATAGAGGGATACTGACCAGAGTAAAACAAAAACAAAATGGTTGTTTGGGCATATGACCTTTGTATAAAACTTTGATCTGCATCCCAATGAACAATTGAAAGCCATATAGCTAACAAACATAAATATGAAGAATATCTCAGGTCATTTCTGGCCTCCAGGTACATTGGAAGCTACTTTAGAGCTGCCATCTCCTTAGGCTCTGGACTTTATTAGGGTCCTAAAATATTCCCACGTGCAGTGAGTGTGCCCTGGAAACAAATACAGGAAGTGGGTAATGCTGAAATGATGTCCCCTGCCTCTGGCCTGTAATAAGGCCAGTTTTACAAACAGGTCCCACCTAGGCTGCAATTAGCCTTTTAGGAGATGAAAACCCTTAAGTAACAGTCACTTTCAGAGAGCAGAACATATCCGCTCCTGATATAACATGTGTCTCCTTGACTCCTATCAAAGGAAGTGACAATAAATATGGGGAGTTTTATCTTTGCCCTTCTTGCCCACAACAGATAGAGACCATCAACATTTGTTAGGATAGATCTGGAGAGTTTATTGTTATGGTTATCCTTGTTCATTTTTTTATCAGCTGTGTCATGCACAAGACAGTTGACCCAAGTTATATTGTTCAGACATGAAGAGGAAGCAATCTTTTTTTATCCTGCAACTGTCTCCTAAAAGCAGCCACCACCCAGTCCAGATAATCATCAACATGTCAAAGAAAACAACCCCTGCTCATCATGAAAGTCGCCTTCCAGCACCTTGTTCCTACCTGAATCTGCAGACGGTGTGGGTGCATGTGCACGGACTAGGATTTCAGCCTGTCTTCTTTTATAAACACAAGCTTTATTTTCCCCTCATGTTTAGTATAAAGAGACTTTCTTCTAAATTGCATCATGTTTTAACAGTGTTCTGTAACACTCTCAACACAAAAGCATGTATAGAAGCATTATATCGCATAAAATAGGTTTTATTACAAACTCTATTAGAAGTAATAGGCCGATAATGCCATATGAAAAAACACATTTCTATTTTACAAGACATATAAGTAACACTTTTATAATATATTTGCTTATTCACATAGAAGATGTCTCAATAGTTACAATGAGTTCATTAATTAGGTTTATCACTTTATAAGTCCTTATTAAAATAATTATAAATATGTTTTTACAATGATTCAAGCTGCATTTTGAGACAAGATCGAATGCATTCCACTAAATATTAAGTCTTGCTGGTTGTTTAGCCCACTATCTTGTCCATTTGTGAAATGTAAACTAAATAATTAATAATTATAATTTGTAACCGACAAAAGGAGTTCTTTCTGACAACTGTAAAATGCAGTTATGTCTAAGTTTTAGTGAATGGATCTGAAGCTGTTAAGTATAAATGTCTGCTGGAGAATCCTAAAGAAGCAAAGTAACCAGCAATACGATTGTAGCACTCCTCTCAGTAATCTTATAAATGAAGGAGTACTATTGGGTTCTTATGTCTCGTTTACTTTACCCTGATTAACTCAGTTTTAATATTAGCTTGGATCCCTTTTATTTATCTGCTAAAGAATTCAACCTTATGTATTCTAATGGAAATGGAAATAAAGAATTCACACACACTACCAGATTTAGAAAAATAATTCTCAATTTAGTAAATGAATTGGTGCAAATGATTAGTGAAACATATAATACAAGAAAAATAAACAGAAATAGTTTCTTTAAACTCTTAATGAAATTCCCTTTTTAGAAAAGTAAAATTTTACACCATAACTACGGCATAGATACAAAATAAACACCTTTTTCAGAGCAAAATTAGACCAAACACAAACATTAATTCTTCAGAATCACATTCAACCATATGTGGGCCCACACACACACAGTCAAAGCAGTCCCCTAAAGCCGGCAAAAAAAAAGTATTTAAAATAAATAAAAAGTTGCAGGCCTGGTTTGTAGCTTGAGTATGTGGTAATCCAAACCCACGAAATCCACTGTATTCCTTGAAGAATTGGAAACTTATATTACCTTGATGTCTTTGGTCATTCTATCAGTCACTCACGGGTGCAGGTACGATCCATAACCATTTCTCCGCACAGTCAATGTCCGCTCGCACGTGGCCGTCGTAGAGAAAAATTGAAGAAAACTGGTGGCTCGAAGCTTACACTTGATCGTCCTTTTATGTTTTCTTGTCGAAAAACACAGACGCCAAAATCCACGGTTTAGCTGGTCAAGTTAAACCTTATCTGAAGTCCATCAGTTCAGTGCTCGTGTACCAACTCCAAACTCCGTTAGCTTTAGCACTAGCGAATCCGTTAGCACTGTATCGAACAGTCTCTGAACTCCTCGGATGTATTCAGCCGTTTTTCCCAGGTGCAACTTTCACTCCCGACTCCGACTGTAGTGCTTACAATCACAGGATACACTATACACACTGGTTAATAGTCTATAAACTTATAACACGATACAGATATTCTCTCTATCTCATCTGCCTAACCACGTTTCTTCATGGATCGGTCCGTACTCTATCACTGTCCGTGCGGAAACACGTGCTATGTTACTCTGCAGAATATTAAAATTAACCCGATAAATGCTGGTTCTGACAGAATGATCCAACAACATAAGGCTTTTTACAAAGATAAACAAAAGATAAATTAAGCAAAACATAATACACTTAATGAACTACAAGTGCAACATTATGAATTAAACAGTACCTTTTCTTTTAAATGAACAAAAAACACATTGCATGCTTTACAAATGTTTTCTTCTAACTATACCATATTGATAACTATATATTAATTAGCTTTGCAGTCTTTACTTCCTAAACAATTTTTTGTCTAGGCTACATCCTCCCCCTTCTAAATGTCTGGTGTCCCCAACAGACAACCAATAAACTTTAACCAGGAGAAGTATAACCCATATACCCACTTTTAACGTTAGTTTTTTCCAATAGTAATTACGACCCCTCTGTGAATGATCGTGATTGGCTGGTCTTTAGCTTTTCCTGGTTCATCATAGGTTAACCGAACTACTGGCTTAACCTGTCTCTTAGACTTTAACTCAGGAGAGTTAGCTAAATGTTTATGGGGTGTTGTCAGTTTTGGTCTTTTGGGGGCAGACTTTGGAGTCCTGAGGTCAGGCTCTGAGGCAGAATCTTGGACTTCCTCTTTATCATAGTCTGACTCCTCTTGGGTGAGCACAACAGGGTTTGCTTCCATTTCTACTTCGGGATCAGATTCTGACTCATCCTCCAGTTGTGATTCCTCATTGTCATTTTCCGGGTCATTGACAAGAGCTTCTTGTGACATATTTTGGTTTGTGAGAGTATGCCTTAAACTTTCTTTCACTCTTTCTCTGGTGTGGTAACGTTTCACAGGCTCATAATACTCATCATCTGACGATGAAGCTGTTTCCTGAGACAGTTCAGGCTCAGGCATAATGACTGGGTGCTTTGAGAATTTTGCTTTCGCTCTTTGCTTAGCAGGAAAGTTCTGGTTTTGGCTGAGAACCGGAAGTCTCACATTATGGCCAATGGGCAGAATGTGGTCTCTGTGAATCGTTTTAACCTTTCCTCTTCCATCTTCCTTTCTTATTTGAAAAACAGGAAGATTTGGCATTTTTCCAACAACTTGATAGGGTATTGGACTCCATCTTGTTTGTAGTTTGTGTTTTCCTTTTAAACCCCAGTTCTTTAGAAGGACTCTGTCTCCAACTTCTAAAGACTGGAAACCAACTCTTTTGTCATAAGCGGTTTTGTTCTTTTCATGTACTTTGTCTGCGGTCTCAGATGCTAACTTGTAGGCTTGTAGTAGGTCTTCTTTTAACTTTGATATGTAACGAGAATGACTCTCCACACTTTTGTCTTGAGAGGTTCCAAAACACAAGTCTACTGGTAATCTGGCTTCACGGCCAAACATGAGGAAATATGGCGAATAGCCAGTAGCATCACTTCTTGTGCTATTATAAGCATGGACCAAATATGGGACATGTTGGCTCCACTGGCGCTTCTTTTCTGCACTGAGAGTACCAAGCATGGATAGTAATGTCCGATTAAATCTCTCTGGTTGGGGGTCTCCTTGCGGATGATAAGGGGTTGTCCGAGACTTTCTTACCCCCATTATCTTTAGCAAGTCCTTGATCAGCTGGCTTTCGAAATCTCTTCCCTGGTCAGAATGAATCCGGGCAGGGAGGCCATAGTGGACAAAAAACTTATCAACTAGGGTTTTGGCCACTGTCTGTGAGGTCTGGTTTTTGGTGGGAAACGCTTGGGCATAGCGGGTAAAATGATCAGTGACCACTAAGACATTGCTCATGCCTCTAGAATCGGTTTCCATTGAGAGAAAGTCAATGCAGACAAGGTCCATGGGACCACCACTTGAGATCTTGTGAAGGGGCGCAGCTCTCTGGGCAGGAGACTTACGCGTCACACATTCACCACAGCTTTTTACATGCTGCTCGACATCTTGAGACATTCTTGGCCAGTAGAACCTCTTACGGAGTAGCTCCAGGATTCTCTCTGTGCCAAGATGTCCTGACTCATTGTGTACAGATCTCAACACAACATTATGATACTTTTTCGGCAGAACCAGTTGCATGACTTCTTCACCAGAAAGTCGTTTGATGACACGATGAAGCAAACCATCTCTTATTGACAATTTGTCTTTTTCTCGTTTCATGCATATTAGATTGGGATCATTGTCTGGCCATTGGTTCTGTTTGACAGCTTGGAGTGCAGGCCCAATCACCAAGTCGTCTTTTTGAGCTTGGGCAAGATCCGATTTGGAGACCAGTTCCAATGACTGCAAATCCATTTGTAGAGGGAAAGCATAAATGTCTGGAACACATTCTGGGGAAGCTCCAGTTTGGTCAACACATCGGATAGGGTTGTCGGGGGTGTCGCTCACTTGAACTCTCTGACAGATTGACTTAACAGCTGCTTCATTTATTGTCTCCCATCCAGTGTTTACATCTTCCTCTGCAAAGTTTCTGGAGAGAATGTCTGCGTCGATATTTTGTTTCCCCGGTCTATACTGAACATCAAAGTCATATGTAGACAAAGCGGCAAGCCACCTGTGCCCTACAGCATTGAGCTTTGCTGTTGACAGTACGTACGTTAAGGGATTGTTATCAGTGCGTACTGTAAAACGAGCACCATACAGATAATCATGGAAGCGATCCACCACTGCCCACTTTAACGAAAGGAACTCAAGTTGGTGTATTGGGTATCGTTTCTCTGACTGGCTGAGTTTCCTGCTAGCGAATGCTACTGGCTTCAAGCCATCCTCTTGCGGTTGGTATAGGACGGCCCCCAATCCTTTGAAGCTTGCATCCACATGGAGCACATAGGGTTTGACTGGGTCAGCAAATGCTAGCACCGGTGCATGAGTGAGGTAGTGAATTATCTCATGAAAAGCTTGAGTACATGAATCATCCCACCGTTCTCCAAAAGGTTCAGATTCTTTCAGGTAAGGCTTGTTTGGATCCAAGCACTTTTTCTTGTTCTTTTGGGTTGGAGCATAGCCTTTGGTTAGCTCAGTAAGAGGTCTCACAATAGAGGCATAGTTGGCTATAAATCTACGGTAGTATCCGCAGAAACCCAAAAATGATCTCAGACTTTTCAAATCTTGGGGCTGAGACCAATTGGTAACAGCCTCAATCTTCTGAGGATCAGGGGAGACACCCTGAGCGGACACAATGTGACCCAGGTATTTCACCTCTGGTTGACAGAATTGGCATTTGTCCAAGGAGATCTTCAGCCCTGCTTCCCCAAGACGATCCAAGACTTTGAGGAGACGTTCCTCATGTTCTTCCAATGACTTTCCAAAAACAATAAGATCATCCAAGTAGACCAGGACCTGGAGGAGGTTCATATCTCCCACTGTCTTCTCCATTAATCGTTGGAAAGTCGCAGGTGCCCCAGTGATTCCCTGTGGCATCCGTTCGAACTGGAAGAAGCCAAGTGGACAAATGAATGCCGTCTTCTCCTTGTCTTCTTCTGCCATAGAAATTTGGTAATACCCACTACGTAAATCAAGCACTGAGAACCATTTACTTCCAGACAATGAGTCGAGTGCTTCATCAATGCAGGGGGTAGTGTATTGATCGGGCACTGTTCGGCTGTTGAGTAGCCTGTAATCTATGCACATCCTTATTGTTCCATTTTTCTTTCTAACTATTACTATGGGTGAAGCATAGGGACTACGGGACTCTTTAATTATGCCAGCACAGAGTAACTCTTGTAGATGCTGTCTGACATCCTCTATGTCTGCAGGGGTCAGTCGACGTGATCTTTGGCGAAATGGTCGTGAATCAGACAGACGGATGGTGTGCTCTACACCCTTTGCGAGACCAACATCCCACTCGCTGACTGAGAAGACATGGGAGCGTTCTGCCAGTTTGCATCTGAGCCGGTCTTTCCACTCTTGAGGCACTGAGGAGTTACCAAAATTTATCTGACTGCCATCAAACTCAGGGGTTTCAGACCTTTGGACTGGCATGGAAATTACACTTTCAGTGAGATACATGTGGCCCAGAACTGTCCCAACTGGAATGACTGTTTCTCTTGCTGACTGGTTTTGTACAAGGATTCTGAAGTTATTGACTTGTACCGCATTGGCAGGTACCACCATAGGTTGGAGCAGCACATCCCCTGGCAGGGGAGTGAGAGGGGAAGAGTCAACCATCAAAATCTCTTGGCCAACACTCTGTTTGAAGCTAACTTTGCATGTGATTTGCTTATCTTCCCCAGGAGGTAGGGTTAAAGGGCTGGGGCCTTGCCAGATTACACTGCCTACCTCATCATCAGAGGTCAATGTCACAGAGTCTGTGACTACTAGTGGTTGCTCACATTGGGCTTGAATACCCAGGGCCTTTGTAATGTCTAGCCCTTCTTTCCTGCATTGCTTTACCAGGTTACGAACATGACTGGTGTTGGTGCCGACAATGATAGGGATCTGTTCTTCTTTTGGACTGGGACAAATTAGGGCAAGAACAGTTACTGTGTGTTCAGTGCCCGTAACTTCAGCTGGGTACTCAAAATCAACTATAACATAGCCACGATATGGGTAGCTAACATTAGATTCACTTAAGCCCCAAAGGTCAAGACCAGACACTGGATGTATAGGAACAGAGGACAGGTACATTTTGTACCAGGTCTCAAATATTATGGTGACCTGTGATCCACTATCGAACAAGGCTTCACAAGGTTGTCCATTCACTTTTAATGGTACAATACTTGGTGGACCAATAAGTCCTTCAGGGACTCCAGCAGGCGGAACGGCTGGCAGCAGACCCTGTTTGATGTGGCATTTAGTCTCTGAGACGGGGCTCGATGCTGGACTTGAGCTTTCTTTCATTGTTTTTATGGTTTGAATGAGCTTTCGAATTACTTTACTCTGGTTCTCTGGATTCCGACACTTAGCCATGAAATGCCCTTTCTCACCACAACGATAACAAAATTGTTCATCTGTGGGTTGTCTACTTTGGTTTGAAGTGTTAGCCTTTTGCATAGCCTCCACTGCTGTCACTGTAGCTGGTTTTGCAGATGGCTCTGGAACAACATCTCTTTGGGCTACTTTCTGTTGTAGTCTTTTTACATGTTTCTTTAATGCAGCAAGCTCAGACGTATCACTGTGCTCGCTTGACTGACTTAAGGACACAGGAGGACTGTGACTTTTTGGTTTAACATCAGGGGTTTTGACCATGCAGGACGCTAGCTTTGTCTTAAGTTCTTTAACTTCATCCTTGAGACTTTGTATTTCTGTATAGCTGTCACCTCCGGCGTGCTTTGTTTGGACTGTGTGAGCTGAAGTATTGAGCTTTCTTCTTGATGCTTCATACTCCTCCTCCACTCGAATCTCACTTAGCAGCTGAAGAAATGTTGGAGGTGAGGACTTTCTTTCTCTTAACCGCAAGTGAATCAACATGAGGTCAGAAGCAACAGCCCCCCTCAGAAGCTGTTCCAGGCGAACCTTGTCTTTACTGTCAGTTAGCAGACCTCCTCTCTGCACAACCTTGGTGAGAGCTCTCTCTAGGCGCCTTAAGAAATCCGATAATTTTTCCCCAGATTGCTGTTGCATTAGACGGAACGAAAAGTAGAGATCATCTCCGGATTCAGCAGGTCCAAAGGCACTTTCCAATGCCTCCAAATACTCAGCCGGAGTTGACTCTATATTTGAATCTCGAACAGACTTCACAATCTCCAGTGCAGGGCCCTTTAAACTCTCCATCAACCTACGTCTTTTTTCCCTCTCTGTACATTCACTTTCCTCCACCATGAGCCATGCCTGCTCAAGCCAATGGTCAAATGGGTCTTCATTGGGTGGGACTGGCAGGTTCCCTGAAAACAGTCTTAAACGTCGATAACCACCTTCAGCTTGTGGTTTATTGGTTTTTTCAAACAAATCACCAACTGCTTGCAAGATAGACTCTGTGGAATTAAGTGGGGGAGTAGAGTGGGACCTTTGTGTAGTAGGTTGGGGCAGTAAACCTTCAAGATCTTCCAAAGTTTTGCCTTCTGCATCTAACAGGGTTTTCAACTTGACAGTGAAATCATCAACTGGAGTAGGATTGTTAATGGTGATGATTGGCCATTTCTCCTCACTTACATCATCGAGTACTTCTGTAGGGACATTTACCCCAGTTAGATCCTCTTTGCTTTCACATAGAGCCATTATGCGGCTCAGGGAGGTGTTGAACATACGGCCTCTGACACGGACACGCCCAAAGCATTTAACTGTCTCTAGAATAGCTTCTGTGTGGGCTATATCCACATTTTCTGGGACCAAAACCATCAATGCTTTATGTTCCTCCAAACCTTCACCCCGACACCATCTCTTAAGTTCGGTGACAAGCATAGTGTGGTCTGCCATTATCTATTAAGCCAGAACCAAAACGTGTGAAATTTGTAACTTTAAAGTAACTTACAATTTTTTTTTATTTTTATTTTATTTTTTATAAAGTTCCCTTTAATGTTCACAACATGGACCCAAACTATCCCAGCGGTGCCTCCATTTTATGTAGCACTCCTCTCAGTAATCTTATCAATGAAGGAGTACTATTGGGTTCTTATGTCTCGTTTACTTTACCCTGATTAACTCAGTTTAATATTAGCTTGGATCCCTTTTATTTATCTGCTAAAGAATTCAACCTTATGTGCTCTAATGGAAATGGAAATAAAGAATTCACACACACTACCAGATTTAGAAAAATAATTCTCAATTATTTAGTAAATGAATTGGTGCAAATGATTAGTGAAACATATAATACAAATAAAGAAAAATAAACAAATAGTTTCTTTAAACTCTTAATGAAATTCCCTTTTTAGAAAAGTAAAATTTTACACCATAACTACGGCATAGATA
>JAPTYR010000025.1:26831175-26841820 GCA_029814505.1 Siphamia roseigaster | reverse complement strand
TTAATTTAGATGGTGTTAATTTTAACATTGGAAATGTATCATTTAGAAACTGATATGTTATTTGGGATAAATAATATTTACATCCATACTTCAGATATCACCAGTGGGATATTCTAAGACAATAAGGATTAGTTATTTCCCTTCATATGAAATGCATTAGTATATGCCACTAAACCCTTTGTAAAATTTGGGCTATCCATTTCAGAGCTATAAATCATTGTTTGCTTTAACACTGTAATTATAATGAAAAGAGTGTAACAATAATTACTGAATCACATCATGTTTTAGCTTCACTCAATTGCCATAAACATGCTTGCCTCTGTAATTAGCAAAGTTGACTTTTCTCACAAAACTAGACGGTGTATGAGGGTCAGGAGCTGAACCACGCCTTTGGTCTCTGCCACTATAAACACTTCTTGTTCTGGAACGAGTACCGTAGTGGCAGCATTTTCAAGTTGGACACGACCACTGGAATTGCCACTCTGCTTCGTAACGAGAGGCCTCCCATCTTTGAAATCCGGATGTATGATGCTCAGCAGCAGCAAGGTCCTTGAAAACACATAAAATGAGGATCTGTTTGTGTTCATGCAGACATTTTCTGGCCCAGAATGATATCTTACAACAGGAGGTAGTTTCTGGCTTTATAAACTGACACATGTTGCACAACATGGTCCTTGTCATCTGCAGGCTCGAATGCATGTCGTGTATACAACGGTGGCTGCAGCAGCTTATGTCTTGCCATACCAGGGGGCCGGCAGTGTGCTTGTGCAGAAGACCAAATACTTGACCCAGCCGACAACACCAGCTGTAAAGGTACGAACAAATTATTTATTTTTAGAATTATATTAAGTGTGTGTATGCAAGTTTTAAGGGTATCTCAAACAGCATAATATTTGCTCCATTACATATACAAGGTTTTATTCACGATATGTTGGACAAGATGAGTCAGTACCCATGGCTGTGACTGTTTTTCCTGGAGATGTCATTTTCCACACAGCTCAGCTATAATCCATTAGTGATTGGTTAAATCAGAAAACATGTATTTCTGCATTTCTATTGCTGTAACAATCTGGTCGCATCAAACCAAGGCTACACAATTTAGTGAAAAGGTCATATTGAGATTATTATGCTCAGCACTGCAATTTGTTTTTGAATCCCACCACAATAATCAGCATTGAACAGAGGTTGTGTTTGTGCTGCTCACTGTGTGTTCATTTAACCTGATCTGCACTCCACACTGTTGGAAATACAGTGCGTTTCTTTATAATCATGTATAGATATTAAACAAATTCCCACTAAAAAGAGAATATGTAGCCACAGTCAGCTGAGACTTTGTATTGTATTTTATTTTTATTTTTACTCTTTGGTTTTCACACTCTTTTCTGTTCTGCTCTCCTTCTGTCTCCTTCTGCAGCCAACCCATCTTACGTACCCCCTCCTCAGTGCCAACCTGGGGAATTTGCTTGTAAGAACAACCGCTGCATCCAGGAACGCTGGAAGTGTGATGGAGACAACGACTGTTTGGACAACAGCGATGAGGCTCCTGAGCTGTGCCGTGAGTTGTTGCGCACACACACGCGCGCACACACACACACACACACACACACACACACACACACACACACACACACACACACACACGCACACACTGGAGGTTTCATAACAGCTGCCCCTCCTGTTGGTACTGAGTCAGATGACCTGTGGCAGGCTGAATTTGACAGACTGGTGATGCCAGAATGTAATGAGAGAACAGTCTGAATTTTGTGTGTTTATATGTGCTAATTCTGTGTATATGTCTGTACACAATCTGTGAACGTTTGCGTGTGTGTGCACGGAGGAATGTAGCAATGTCTGTAGTTCTGGAAAAGCTCTCTCTCTGCTTTCTGCTTGTCTGTCCGTCTGTCTGTGGTTGAACTGCAGACATGTTTCTGTTCCAGACAAAACAAAATCCTTCCAAAGCAGCTCAAATATCTGCCCTCTCTTTCACTTATTTGCATCTCACATCTCCTTCCACTGCTTCACCTTTCCATTCCTGATCTGCCTCCTCTCCCCAAATGGCCTCTCAGTTTCCTCGGTTTCCTTTTTGCCCTTGAATGTGTCCTTTCTTCTCCCCAGACCAGCACACTTGCCCCACTGACAGATTTAAGTGCCAGAACAACCGCTGCATCCCTCTGCGCTGGTTGTGTGACGGCGACAATGACTGTGGGAATGACGAGGACGAATCCAACACCACCTGCTCAGGTACACCCGACTCCGCACAAACTGAAGCCTGACAGGTCATTTTAGTTTGTCCGCACATGGGATTTTCAGGTCTTTTGGTCAGGTGGGTGTTGTTTCACACGTCCTCTTGAGGCAATCACCACCACTGTGTGAGCTATACCATGGCTTACAGGGGAGCTCACTTTGCAATTTTTTACTTTTTCGTGGTCAGAAATGACACATACATAAATCACCTGGCTTTTATTATTATTTTTTTTTTGGATCTAGAGCGACACCTGCAACGTAGTTTCAGGCAGTTAACTCAAGCTTCTCTGCTGCATATTTCCCATGACATGCCTGCCTCTCTCTACACTCCACCTGCCAAATGTATCCTGCAATTTGAGGGTCATTTTAAACCTGAAGAATTTCTCACCTTTCTCTGATATGTCAGTACTGTTGCTGCACTGCATTGTTGCTTCCAGCCCTTTAAGCCCCTTCCAATACCCCCAACATCCACCTGAGTGCTCCCACCGAGAAGATATTTATGCATCCCGTTCCAGTATCTATATGTAAATTTTTCTGTGAGGAGTGATGAGCTTGGAGCTTAGGTGCCAAATATATTCTACTGCTGTAATGAAATGTTTCAAATGTGAGTTGTGTGTGAGTGAATCTGAATCCGGATCTGATTTGTATCCCGAATCTTTGTAAATTTGACAGGAAAATGAAAAATGCATTTTTGTCTGTGGATTCTGAAATGAAAATCAAATCACTATTCTATCTCCATTCCTATATTTTTTTTGTTATTTCCACATTGTTTGGCTTATATTTATTCATGGCAGCGAGAATCCTGTATGAATCTGCATCAGTGATAACCCAGTTTTATTCATGATGCATGATGATGAAAAGAAAATAAAGGAGCCTCCTAGTTTGGAACCTGATCACCATTATATTTTATTTCCAGCTCGAACCTGCCCTCCCAATCAGTACTCGTGTGCTAGCGGACGCTGCATCCCTATCTCTTGGACTTGTGACCTGGACGATGACTGTGGTGATCGGTCAGATGAGCCTGCCTCCTGCGGTTCGTCAACTTATTCTCAATCAGTTTGGTTTAAAGCTCTAGTCATTTTCTCTTATTGAGGACCAAGTTACCTTTGAGGTTTTTAAGACTTGGAAGATGTGGAAAACATGTCTAAAGTCTCCTTCTGTCTACAGCATATCCCACATGTTTCCCACTCACCCAGTTCACCTGCAATAATGGACGCTGCATCAATATCAACTGGCGCTGTGATAATGGTTAGTTCCTGATCTTTATTCTATCACATTTTCTCCTGTGTGCCTGAAGTACAGTGGCAGGTTCCTTCCATTTGCTTTGTCATGTTTTCAAGGTTGCCAACTCTCATGCATTTTAAAGGAGCTGTCTCACACTCCACAGATAGGGTTCAAATAAATAAAAAGCTGTGATTTACAAGTATAGTCATAGGTATTGTTGCATTGGAGCACATTATTATCAGCATAAGAGCTGAGTGATAAAAGTTAGCAACCTTGCAGTTTCCTTCCAGGTTCATACTGGCACATTCCTCTTTGTGTCTGTGTATTGTACGTTTGTGTTTTCTTATCTCCCTTCCTGTTTTTTGTTGTTGTTGTTGTTGTTGTTGTTGTTGTTCTGTGATGTTAGTTGTTGTCGTCCTGTGTTGTGCTGTTTGCCCACTCTGCTGTCTTTCGTTGGTTCTGTCTTTCAGAAAAGGATTGTGGGGACGGCTCTGATGAGTTGAATTGTCCAAACCTGACCGGTTAGTGCATAGATCAACATGCACCTCAACAGCCATGATGCTAGCCTAGCTCTAGGACTGCCCAGAATGTTTCAGGATCAGTTTAGAGCTGCTTTTCTGCTGATTTGAACATGGCCACAAGCTGAGGCCAATTCTGCTGCCTTTAGATTAATCTGCTGCATACAGGTCTGAAGTTGATAATTGGTAAATGCTTTTCTCCATCAGTAAAAATACCTGAAAGTGAAGTTTTTAGCAATTAAAATAAAGTAATATCAATTTTGGTGCCGATCTACTGGATGCCAGCCTTAGAGATAAAGAGTAGTTCAAATCCAAACTAAATTGTCATGCTATAGTGCTAAAATGTACATGTTTGGTGGCACTTTTTCTGTAGAAGTGGTAAAAAAAAAGTGCTTTTGATGCTCTGCTGCCAAGCTCAATGTATCAGCGCTTGGTACATTTCCCCATGGTGCATGGTGTGATCTATGCAGTTTCTGTCATTATTTAATCTCTTCTTTTTTATCTCTCACATTCTATTTCATTGGTATTCTGTGGTTTTCACTGTGTTCAGTATGTTAATTGTAAGAGAATAACTTTCTGCACACATTTAAATATATTTTCCCTCTGAGGCAGTGGGTGTCTCATTATGTAAACGAGTGGGTATTATTTGACCATGTCTGTTTTACAGATAATGACTGTGGGGACAACAGTGATGAGGCAGGCTGCAGTCACTCATGTTCCAGTGCTCAGTTCAAGTGCAACAGCGGCCGCTGCATCCCAGATTACTGGACCTGTGATGGAGATAATGACTGTGGAGACTATAGTGATGAGACCCACGCAAACTGCACCAACCAGGGTCAGTGTCACTGCTGATCATCACTTACAAGCAGTTTCAGACATTTCTTTGCTGCACACAACTCACAGTAACAACAGTCACATGTCTATATAAAAAACATGTTCAAGTTGTCTAGCCAGTAACAATGTTGTATTTACAATGTCAGAAAAAGAAGAAAAATTGCACTTGATAATAATATTTACATATTTTAGAATGTTATGTATTACATTTGAGATATAATGGGGGCAAGACTGATAAAACCACACAAGTGAAACTGAAGTCATACATTATACAGTTTTCTAGGTGTTAAGTTCCTACAGAGCCACAGATCTTGTAGAACATACAGGTACATATAGATACAGATACATACTCCTTCAATCTGCCACTTTGTTTCTGAGTACTCCATCTATGCACATTAGGATGTCAGTACAACAAAGGCTGGATAAGATCCTGAGAACTACTAAGTACTTCTTGCCCTAATCTCTGACAATCACTTGTTAATAAGAAAAGCTCACGTTATCAGTCCCCAATGACAAGCAAATTGCCACGGGTACTCTTTTTTTTCATCTAAAGGAGGAAAAAAACTGACAGGTGACAGGTAATATCACGGGTGGGTGATCGGATCACTGCAGTAACATGTCATTTATTCACTGGAGTACCACAAGTACTAGACAGTATTTACATTTTAGCCAGTAGTTGGAAAAGGTTCTTGGTCCCTATTAATCACACTTGTTAATAGCTACTGCCACTGACACTTAATAATTCTCTCTGTTACTGTAATTTAAAGTGACTGATATAATAACTGTCCTCATTTAAAAATCAACATGTGATCATGTGCACATACAACTGTGAAACAATTAATGAAGTCCCTTTCAACTGATATGGGAAACAGTGGGAATAGAGAAACACAGTTTTTTGTTTTGCACTTTTTGTCTCTTATTCTGCTAAGATTTATAACTCGACACTTTTCTACCACATGTCATTAGTTGTTCTGTTGCACATTGTCTGTGCTCAAGGCCGTGTCATTTGCCTGATGCAGGCAAAAAGTGAAAAGAACTGTCTTTCTTTTTTCCTTTCTCAGCCACTCGTCCCCCTGGAGGTTGCCACACAGATGAGTTCCAATGTCGGATGGATGGCTTGTGTATCCCCTTGCGTTGGCGCTGTGATGGAGACACTGACTGCATGGACCTGAGTGATGAGAAGAACTGTGAAGGTGTCACACACATGTGTGACCCTGCTGTCAAGTTCGGCTGCAGGGACTCTGGTGAGGCATCAAACCCAGTTCATAATATAAAACAGAAGGGGGACTCACAAGGTAACTCACATTATCATGATGTGTTACTTCTGACCTTAATACACTGTAAAACATCCATGGTACATAAACCTTCTCAAGGGAAATAGCCGTTGGGGGTCAATATGCTGTATATATATATTCTGTGCCATCACTTTTAAACTGTATTAGTGAAAACAAATGAAGTGTTCATTTTGTTTTGTTCAAAGCACGCTGTATCAGCAAAGCCTGGGTTTGTGATGGTGACAGTGATTGTGAGGACAACTCCGATGAGGACAACTGTGAGGCGCTGGTGTGTAAACTCTCTCACCATGTATGTGCCAATGACTCCACCATCTGCCTGCCTGCGGAGAAACTTTGTGATGGCACCGATGACTGCCCAGATGGCTCTGATGAAAAGCTCTGTGGTAAGAGACAACAGTACGCTGTCTGTGTTTTAACAACAGGGAACGCCAAAACGGCAACTAAAATGCTGCAGTTAAATCAAGCCTTGAGTAGTTTAATAACAGTTCTTTGCAACTATCACTTGTGCCGTTCAAGGTCTAATTTTCTCTATTTCACAGACCTGTGCTCATTGGACAATGGCGATTGCAGCCACAACTGCACAGTAGCCCCTGGCGAAGGTGTGATTTGTTCCTGTCCGCTGGGCATGGAGTTAGGCCCCGATAACAAGACCTGTCAGATCCAGAGCTTCTGTGCCAAACACCTTAAGTGCAGTCAGCGCTGTGAGCAGGACAAATTCAGTGTGAAATGCTCTTGCTATGAGGGCTGGGAGCTGGAGCCTGATATGGAGAACTGCAAGAGTACAGGTAAGGCGAAGAAGGACAGACAGAAATGGAGACAGAGCAGGTTCAGGGTCAGATGAGTTTTTAAAGACATTGCTGAACACTTTGAACATTTGATTGATGATACCTGTACAAATGGGAGGAAGTTAAAACTATAAGTCTTTGGGACACAGAGTCAAAAACTACAGACCACAAATGTGAGGAAATAGCGTGGTTGGAGAAGATGCACGAATTGAAAAAGTTTGGATTATTGCCAGAATACTACACAAAAGAGAGGAAAAATTCATAAAACAATATAATAGAAGTACAAAGGGTCACTACAAAAACATAAGAGATCTAGATATTGTTTTTTGTTGTTGTTACTATTTTATGAAAGAAGAAAGTACAGTATATAAATTATTAAAGTACTGTGTATTGTGGGAATGCATAGATGTACCTTTTAAATCCAGAATAGGCAGAATGTGAAAACAGAAACTACTGCTTCGTTAAGTCAGCTTTAAGTTTTATCTTACATATAAATATATAGATAAATATATAGAATATATCTGTCTGTTGCAACAACCCAAAGAAGAAACGTGAATTTATAGTCCTGCTGTTCAGTGCCAGATTTTAGAGACTCACCAACACCCTGTCATTCATCCTGATGCTTTTCTGGCTGCCTGCTAGGTACAGATAACTCCTGTCTTATTTACACTGTGTTTTAATTACCCAGGATTAGAGGCATTTTCAACGCAGCCCGGCTTTAATTGAAGCTCTCACACATTGCAGTGAAACATGACTGCTATGTTTACAGCACATTGGAGCAAAGTTTAGCAATGTTCCATGAAAAAAATAAAAACGGTGGAGTAAAAGGCCTCTTTAAATTTTATTTAAGCCTGTATTTTGCCACATTTAAATGATTTCGTCCCTCCTCTTAATAAAGTATCTGTATTTCTATCTAACTTTTCCACAGATCCTTTCAAACCCTTCATCATTTTCTCAAACCGCCATGAGATCCGTCGTATTGATCTGAACAAAGGAGAGTTCAGTGTGTTAGTACCTGGTCTGAGAAACACCATCGCACTAGATTTCCACCTCAGCCAAAGCTCCCTCTATTGGACAGATGTTGTGGAGGACAAGATCTATCGTGGGAAGCTGTCTGACAATGGAGGTTGGAATTTATATTACATGCAATGTCTTTGCAATATTTGAGACTTTCTCCACATTGTTGGATTCAGTTCCTTAATTTCTGCTAAAGATCTTTCATCTTGGTGCTTTTATCAGCATGTTTTTATTTTTGTGATAATTATTTCAAATGTGCATAAAATGTTGTTCCTTAATAGGTAAAACTATGCAAAACTAAGCAAATAAAGTTGCAGTGCATGCATCAGAGCTGTTTTGGTGGCTTCCCATAAATGGACATCACATGTGACTCAAAGTACAGATACTAGCTTCTCAACCCATAAAGACCTAGAATGATTTTTGTGGTGACCAATTGATTTAACCCTACCCAAGTGATTTATTACAATTTTTCAAATAATATCATCCTCTGCATTTTGCGTTTTTCAGTAAAAATCTGGTATTTTCTTGTATTTAATTTGATGATCATATAGATGTTCTTTAAAACTCATTTAAGTGTTATTATATCAAAACAGAGAAAATATATAATTAACTCAATTTGCAATTGCTGTCATTTGTCATTTTATATGGGCTTTATTGGTAAATCAATTTTTCCACAACATGATGATGTTTCTGTGTTTACTCTGAATGTTTGATGCCACTGAAATACTGCCTGTTACTGTTTACAGAATTATTAAAATGTGTTGATAGGATTAGTGGTTTGGAATTTATTAAACATTAATAGACATCAGTAGATGCTGTTGGTCACCAGTGACTGTTTAGGAAAGTGAAAAGCTAGACTACAGCTGTACAACTGTTTTTTTTTTTTGTTTGTTTTTTTGTTTTTCTTCTTAATATTATCACTAAAGTGATGATAATGAGCAAATCCACCATATCAATCTACACTTCCATGTATTAGTTGTATTCTGTGCTTGGGGTTGTTAAGTGCCATGCTTACCAGGCACAAGCAATTAGTAATTTACAGTAAGTGTGTGTTTTCATTGCTCCAGACAGCATAATGACTCATCGCAAATAATTACTGTAGACATGTCCTTCTGATTAGAGACTCACTGGAAATCAAAGGGTATCAAACAGTCGGGATATGCATCTCTTTAGCAAGACACCTCCTATTGGGTTTAGGTTTTAAGGCCCCTTCTGTAATTGTAGTATCACAACCCCTACCAAGCCATTGCTGTATTTATTTATGTTCTCATTTATTGTACTGACATTTGTATTCTTCCAAACATAGCATCTAACCATTTGATTAAAGGGATTACAGTTCTTGCAATGTTGGCTTTGAATCTAAATTGCTTGATTACATTAACATAATTTGTAAATGGATCAGTGCTTCAGGCTACAGTAAATCTGAATTTTTGCCATCAGCAGTCTTAGCTTTCAAAGCTTTTATCCACACATATTGAAATACTGCAAGAATTCATTAAGAAACTTAAGCGCTTGCAGGAGTGTTTATTTTTATTGAACAACAGATGAAATATTATTACCTCAGATTTTCCTCCAGGTGCTATACACAAAGACAGATGATGTAAAACAAAAAAAAAACAAAACAAGTTTGTCCGAACATTGTGCTAGATCACTTTTCAATTAAAGAACTACTAAGCTCATAGGTCTTTGATTCGGGATAAACAAAACAAAGTACGACATTAACTGGCTCCTCCACCCTTTTCTTTTTCCCTTGTAGCTTTGACCAGCTTTGATGTGGTTATTCAGTATGGACTGGCTACCCCTGAAGGCCTGGCAGTTGACTGGATTGCAGGAAACATTTACTGGGTGGAAAGTAACCTGGATCAGATCGAAGTCGCCAAGCTGGATGGCACCATGAGAACCACACTGCTAGCCGGAGAAGTGGAGCACCCACGAGCTATTGCCCTGGACCCCAGAGATGGGTAATACTTCCTGCTGTTGCAAAAAAAAAAAAAAGCACAATTAAGACAAACATTGTTATGTGTTACAGACATGAAAGTCTTGATTATGTGTTCATGTTGTGTATTATGGTGCAGGATCTTGTTCTGGACAGACTGGGATGCCAGTTTACCAAGAATTGAAGCTGCATCCATGAGTGGAGAAGGCAGAAAGACCATCCATAAGGAAACTGGCAATGGGGGCTGGCCCAATGGGCTCACTGTGGATTATCTAGAGCGCCGTATCCTGTGGATCGATGCCAGGTCAAACAAACAGCACAACTCCAGACTTGAACACATTCTGTCAAATACCTTTATTAGGTCCATATACAGTGTCTTTCATTTATATCTAGAAATGTCATTGTAAATTGTGCTCTATGCAGGTCTGATGCCATTTATTCAGCCAAGTATGATGGATCTGGGCTAATAGAGGTTCTGAGAGGCCATGAGTATCTGTCACATCCCTTCGCTGTCACTATGTATGGAGGAGAAGTTTATTGGACGGATTGGAGGACCAACACGCTGGCCAAGGCAAACAAATGGACTGGGAGCAACGTGACTGTGGTGCAAAGGACCAACACACAACCCTTTGACCTGCAGGTCTACCACCCATCCAGACAGCCACAAGGTGAGACATGCATCGAGTACAGACACATGTCAGTATTATATAGGTTAACCAATATGTTTGTTTTCAGAACTGATACCGATATGATTATTTGTAGTCAAGAAAACTGACAAGTAATATTTGGAAC
>JAPTYR010000025.1:26734688-26746601 GCA_029814505.1 Siphamia roseigaster | reverse complement strand
AGCGTATCAGGCAAGCGAGCCGTATTCATACTGACGGAGATTTTGTACTGAGACGTCTCCAAACAATACACCGCATCGTCGTCGTGGGGACGGGGCCTCAACCTGCCTTGGCATATTTTAACATTAAAAGTTTCACAAGTATCAAAAGCAGTCGCTTCAGCATGTTTTTTTTTTTTGTTTTTAAGTAAATCATCAGTAAAATCATGCAGTTTAACGCTCAAACTCTGCCCCCTTTCCCACAGGGTCATTGTTATTTAGTCAATAAAATACCAGATTTATTCAGAAGTGATACTGCTGCTGTATTTGCGATACCAGTTAACTCCCATGTTGAAGTGAGTCGTGCAAATGAACTCAACTTTACTTTTTTAATGAGCAGTATAGAAAACGAGCTTCCGTGGGGATAAGACGTATGGAGATAAATTAATGTGACATGAACCACTCCACTGCGTAAACACTTTAATGGCTGAAACTTACAGAAATGCAAATGGACAATTTTGACCCTTAAATCAACAACATTTCTCAACAGTACAAAAAAAAATAAATGTACATCATATTAATATTACATTAAAACCAGAATCTGCATATGTGAGGAATGTGTCAACCTTTTAGACAGATGTAGCTTCAATACCGTCACCATCAGATGCATTAATCTGTGAAAACTACCCAAAAAGCTACCGTCAAACACCGCCACCACATGTGACCTTGGGAAACTCCAACACAATGTTTGACCATGATGCATTTGGGCCGATTCTCGTCAGGGGTTCGTTAGTTTATCGATTCGTTAGAACTGGAAAACCTGGCGAACACTTGGGGATTGTTTTTTAAATTTAATTATTATTTTTTTCATCAGAACTTTGAGAACGCCATCAGCAGAGATCCAGTCGTCACGACACACAGACCAAAGACGAAGATAAAGCAGTTGGCGAAGTCCTGAAGGGGAAAAAGGTGGTCGATAGTTTTATCCAGAACTGAGGAGCGGTCAGGGTTTAGTGGAGGTTTATGATGTTGGGTTAAAGTCCTTCAGTTGTAACAGTTTTAACAGATCCTCGACCATGGGCAGAACCATCAGAGCCAAAAGGCCTTGGAACAAAACACTATTATTGATCATGAGAATATTATTGATCATGAGAATTAGTCTTACCCTGATCTCTGAGAACACCAAGGATCCCCACAGAGCAGCAACCAGACCATAACCCTGAAGGAGAGGAGGAGGAGGAGACAGGAGGAGGAGACAGGAGGAGGAGGAGGAGACAGGAGGAGGAGAGATAGGAGAGACAGGAGGAAGGAGAGGAGAAGGAAGAGGAAGGAGGAGGAAGAGGAGGAGATGTAGGAGAGACAGGAGGAGGGGGAGGAAGAGGAGAGAGGAGGACAGACAGGAGAGACAGGAGGAGGGAGAGAGAGGAGGCAGAGTAGAAATGAGGAGAGACGGGGAGGAGGAGAGGAGGAGAGACAGGAGGAAGAGAGAAAAGAAGGACAGACAGGAGGAGGAGAGAAAAGGAGGGCAGACAGGAGGAGGAGGAAAAAAGAGGAGGAGGGACAGGTGGAGAGAGGAGGATGATATATAGGAGGAGGAGGAGAGAAAAGGAGGAGGAGGAAGAAAAAAGAGGACAGACAGGAGATGGTGGTCATTGTATCCTGTTCTAAGTCTGTATCAGCTGAACTGTATCTGTTCCATCTGTGGAACATGTGTGTGTTCTGATCCAACAGAACCAGAACATGTCTGAGGTTCCAGCAGGTTGATGAGCGCTGGTTCCTGTCGACACTAATTGTTCCGTTCCAGCCTCGGGGTTCACCAGGACGTACAGAAAAGTGTTTGCTCTGGTCTCTCCAAACTCCCAAAAACAAAATGTCACAACAAAAACGAATCACAGTTCCAAATATTTATTTTACAACTTATAGAGAGGATAAGTAAGTGCTCAAAACAACAAACTAAATTCTTCTTCCAAAACTAAAAATCCTATGCCCAAGGTTAATGGTCAAAATAAAATACAGTACGAACTAAAACTCCCTGGAACAAAAACAGAAGAAATGTTTTCTTGTCCCTGGTCAAACACGAAGAGTCACTCTCCTCTGTCAAAACCTAAGATTTTCTTATCTTGTCTTATCTATGAACTACAACTTGTAAATCACACAAGTACATAATCCACAGCTGTCAATCAAAAACACATGAGCAGAGACACAGCTTCCTTCTGTTCAGGGTCATCTTTAAAGAGCATATCGCAGGTTATACTTTTTTACACATGTATATGTAATCTGGACCAAAAATTACCATTTGAAAAGTTAAGTAATGATTTACATTTTCTTCAGCTCAAACAGTGAATAGAACTGCTGTTTTTTTTTTTCAAGATTGCGTCATATTACGTCACCAGAGGGAGTTGTGAGCTCGCCACTGCAATAGTTTAGTGATGGAGTTATCAGTCAGAGCAGTGGTGTTATAGAGTCAGTGTGTTGTCAGTAGTTTATCCTGGTGGATTAATGTGTGTGTGGAGGTTCCACAAACTCCAGCCTGTCAGGCCTGTTCGCTTTATGAGCAGGAAAAAGAACTGTTCCATACATGGGTGCGTTTGTGCAGCTGAACAAACGGGACTCTCTCTCTCTCTCTCTCTCTCTCTCTCTCTCTCTCTGTGCGTGTGTAATGGAAAAGTGATATAGCATGTAACACGATACTGAAACACGACCTCAGTAGTTTATGGTCAGTATCAATACTGCTGATCAATACTATTTTATTGGTGGATAATATTCTGAAGGACATAGTGAGGTGAGCCCAGTATTATTGTCCTAGTCTGTCCCCCAGACACCTGTCCTACTATTGTCCTGGTCTGTCCCCCAGACATCTGTCCTACTATTGTCCTGGTCTGTCCTACTGCTGTCCTGGTCTGTCCCCCAGACATCTGTCCTACTGTTGTCCTGGTCTGTCCCCCAGACACCTGTCCTACTATTGTCCTGGTCTGGCCCCCAGACACCTGTCCTACTATTGTCCTGGTCTGTCCCCCAGACACCTGTCCTACTGTTGTCCTGGTCTGTCCCCCAGACACCTGTCCTACTGTTGTCCTGGTCTGTCCCCCAGACACCTGTCCTACTATTGTCCTGGTCTGTTCCCCAGACACCTGTCCTCCTCTGCACTGGTTCTCCTGACACCACACCCTGCTCTCTGGGATGCACAACAGTGGTCCCACAGAGCCCTGTCCCGGTTCTCCTGAAGCCACGAGTGAGTGAGATCCAGACGACCTGTCTCCCTCACAGGCCAGAGACGTGGAAACACACGGCCCCATGCGTCGGTGCTGTCCTGTACCTGGTGTCCGGTGCACTCGGGCACCGCACTGTGCAGCCTGCGTGCGTCCATGCGAGCTTCTCCAATCCTTTTGACTACTCATATGACAAACTGTGGCCCGTCACATGAGTTACCTTAGCAGTCAATTCTTATTATAAGCAGTGACTAGAAATTGGTGAATGTTCTGTAAGATTTTCTACTGATGTTCTCTGTCTCTGTACTTTTTATTCTGACATTTTTTCAAAGAAAGGTACAGATGCCGCTGTGCAAAAACAAAACAAAAGTTTCTGGTACAGATAATGATTGTTTTTCACGGGTTGTGGCCCATTGTATGAGTAGTTCTGTGTGTTAAAAGTCTAGCCTTGAACTCTAACCTGCGTCAAGCGGCAAAACATTTTTTTGCCTGGAAAGTCGGTCTAGACTCATTCCACAGAGCCTCTGCAGGCTCCAGTTCAAGATCGAACGGGCCAATCACAATGCTCTATCTGTGTAGTGAGTTTGTTGGGCGGGGCTTAGCACAATGTTAGGAATCACGACCATGCAACTCAGCGCTGATAAACTGGAGGACATTCAAAAAGGACAGTACCAGTTGCTTTGTGCTCGTCCTGAAACATGGCTGGTGGATGACGCTCACCTTATTTACAAATGGTCAGAGGCATCTGTTAAACTATACAATATCCATAAAGTCTATGTTTAATCATGTAATCTTAACGGGATGGTGTATATTACTTATATACAGTCTGTAGTGGGAATAGAAGCATGTAACCAGCCCCGGTTGGATATTTACACTCCAGATACTGTTGTGTTAATTTTAATTAGCCCAGCCTATAGGCTGTGTTAAGACTGTAGAATAGACGCTAGTTACAAAATCACCTTGTTGGTTGCTCTGATTGGTCGTAGCACTGACTTATGTGCAGAAAAGTTTGAAAGACAACCATTGATCCCACCCATAGGAAATGTCCTTATGGATCTAACCCAGACCATGAATTTCATATCATAGTCTGGCTCGTCAGGCTTTTAAAAGTATTGTTGGAATTTTAATCACAAACCATCCTTTTTCTATTATTGAAGTTGACTGGTCTCCCTTCCGTTATGTCTCTTGTTATGTCACAGATGTGGAAGTAAAAAAATGTCAAAAAATGACTCCAAAAACCTAAAAAAATGTATGTCTAAGTATATTCTTGATAAACAAATCCAAACTCCTTCATTATTTTTCTACACTTTGGTTAAAATTGATCTCTAACCTGCAATATGCTCTTTAAATGCCAGCTCATCTGTTTCTCCACCAATCAGCAGCTTCCTGAAACAAAAGAAAAATGAAAACACAGTGCCCCTACAGGGCTGTGGGAGAAATACACACAAATACACCAAACTGAAATTATGACCCAGGGTCATAACATAATGCACTTATTTTCACAGTTTTTTCCTTGGTTCCTGGTGGGTACACTGTGTGGGTTTGTGTGTGCAGATGTCTGTCCAAACACTGAGTCTGTGGACAGTAGACATAGAACCAACACTGAAAAACGATGTGTCTGTGGATAGTAGACGTACAGTAGATCCAACACTCTGAAAAACACTGTACTCGGTTTGTTCCCATGGCTGCTGTGATGTCCCAGTAGATGTTCTGTTGTGATGTCCCAGTAGGTGTTCTGTTGTGATGTCCCAGTAGATGTTCTGTTGTGATGTCCCAGTAGATGTTCTGTTGTGATGTCCCAGTAGGTGTTCTGTTGTGATGTCCCACCCTGGCTTCTGAACTGGGCGTTCTGCTCCAGGAGAACCTCATTTGTGGCAATGAGATTAGAAACCTGGTGAAAACATCACAAATGGATTAAGAAAATGTGACTGCAAACTCCACTGCCAGAATATGGTTATCAGTGGAAAAATGCATGTTATTTAACCCCAAAACATTCCCCGACTTCCATTAAGTGTCTTCATACATTTATGACTGACAAATAATGCTTTGGTTTTGATTCAGTATGTTTTTGTACAGTTGATGATCTCCACCCATATATATTAGGGGGGAAAAATCATATTGTATCATAAAAATGCAAAGTAAAATAAAACATATCCGCCATAGTACTTGGATTTGGGCCTTACCTCTTATTGTTGATCTATTAAATGGACTACACTTATAGCACATTTTCCACCTTCAAGGTGCTCAAAGCGCTTTACATATATTATTACATATACTATTACAGTACCTTCCAACATCAATACTCTATAACCAAAAGTCTGAACTTTAATGTGTCAATAAACCTTGTTTTAGTCCTAAAACCATGGTGAATTCCACAATTAACACATTTGTTTGCAAAAAAATTATGTCTTTATGTAATTTGTTAGTGGACAGTTTCTTTTCTTGATTATTTAGATAACACACTCCTGATTTAATACTCATGTGCATGTAGCTAAAAATTACACCAAGGTTGGTATGTTGTGAGACTTGTTGGTATGTTTGTGTTGCAGGAAAATAACTCACTTGTTTAATACATTGGATTAAAGTCTCTAATCCTAGCTGTTGTAACTATCACGTGAAATGACCATATTAAATAATCCAATTCAAGGGACTGACTTAAAGAGTGAGTCAACATCCAGTGAGACATTACAGTACTTGTACCTATAATTAACTACTCATTTTGGAACTCAAGAATGACATATTTTCAATCATATATCATTTCATACACTATTTTTATGCACAATCTTTTCCAATCTCTAAAACTAACCTGCTTCTTCAACTCTTCCACTCTCTTCCTCAGTAGGTTATTCTCCTCCTCTAGGAACCTGTACTCCAGAGGACGTGGTGGTAACGTGGCCTGGACTCCCAGTTCATAATGCCCACTTCCACTGCCATCTGTTAGACGAAGTCCTTCCAGCCGCCTGCGTTTGAACTGCAGAGTAGTGTGGTCCATAGAGGCCTCCAGAGACCCGGCATCAAAGAGCCCACTTTCAAGTATGGGGTCATACACTGAACATGAGCTCCTGTCATACCGCCGCTGTCCTGAAGAACCTATGGATAAACAGCCACTCATACTTCCTCCTCCTACTCCTCCAACCCCAGATATACCTGGGTCTCTGCAGCCACCAAGACTGGGACAACCCATTCCTATTATATTACTTCCGCCTCCCCCACCCACAAGTCCTGGCATGCCTCCACAGGTACCTCCTCCACCCCCACCTATGCTCCCACCACCATTTACCATTCCACTTGCCCCAGGCCCTATAACACCACCTACCCCAACTCTGCTAGACTCATATTCATAGTCTTTTTTAACATGACGAAATTTACATTTGTTTCCCCTCTGGCATTCCCCTTTCAGGAAATCTCTGCAGATTGGGACCTCTCCTCGGCTGTGGGGGAGGTCCATGGGGGACAGGCCCAGCCTTGCGGCAACCTTTCCTCGTAATCTTAGGGGTAGCTCTCCGGTTTTCTTGTAATAGTCCTCATCTTCTTTAGATCCATGGACAAAGCGGCAATTGGAGCGCATGCACTCTTTATTCTGATGGTCGTGACAGAAGATGAACTCGTTCTTCTGCACTCCCAAGTCGGGCACCTCATTAAAGTCTGGGTGTCTAAACCTGCAGCGCTTCCCCCTCTTACACACATTGCGTATGAAGTCCCTGCAGACACCATCCAGTGCCAGTCCACCTGGCCCTCCACTTCCCCCATTCCCACAATTGTTCCCATTCCCAAGAGCCCCTCCACCCCCCATTCCCCCAGATCCAGCGACGCCACCAACGCTTCCTCCTGAACCCCCTCTGCCCTCTGTAGACCCCCCAGCCAAACCAGATCCAGCTCCTCCTTCGTCCCCAAGACTACCACCACTCCCACCACCACCTGACAGGTAGGAACTGTCCCGGTCAGGCATGGCGCTCGGCCCTGCACGAGGAGAATACAGCACTCATGTGTCTGAGGGGGGGATGACGTGACCTGCAAACAAGCAGATAAAATAGGTATAAATGTCTGGAACTGAGACACTTTCTATTAAAACTGCAAGATGGAAATGTTCATTCACAGCAAAATATGAACGGATCAGTTAGGAGACGATAACATTGTTATCGTCTTTGTTTGTTATTAACAAACACGGGCAGGTGTTGTTTATACTCAAGAAAGCGGAAACATTCACACGTGACAATAACTGCTTAGTAGCCAGTAGCAACATGCTGAGAAACGGCGGTTTTGCTACATGTCACAACATAAATACAATATTCACACAAAACAACACTCGTGGAACATTAAAACGCAATCCCTAGCGACCTGATGTGATATAAAATGCACTCCTTAGTATCACACTCCTGTGTTGGTGATTCTAAAATGGTTCTCTAGTCGTGCTAACATTAGCCAGCGAACGTCATATGGCTAACCCAAACTGCTAACGTTACCATACCAGATATACATGAAGAGCAAGAAGCAAGACACAGCGGGCCGACTTCAACGTGGAAAATAAAACGTGTCCAGATGTTTATGCAAATAACACAAAAAAGGACTTGTGTTATTTTTAGCAATTCCTCACGACCCCGTTCTGTTGGTTGTTTATCACATTTCTTCATACATCTTCTAATACCAACGAAGAAGAGTAACCTTCCGGTTTGTCAAAGTGGGTTTTCTGCCCTTTGGTGGTTAGCATTGGGAATTACAGCAAAAATGCTTTTCCGTCTGCCTTTTTGTTACCCGGAATTAATGATGTGCATTGTTTTAGCAGGTGGAGGGATCCCTTGGTGATCTGTAGCTAAAATCACGCTGAGATCATTCAACGGTCGGGGTTAAGTAGTAACTTATATATTAATGCAGCAGTACAGTATCCACTACAAGAGGCGGATCTCAACCAGACTTAACCAGACAAGGATTTTACAAAGTTGACAGATGAGTAAGTCAACTAAATTTTGTGCTCCGCCCTGCAGCTGATGTCTGCTGACGTGTAAACTCTTCAAGTTCATGCACATGTGAAAATGAGCTGTCATACTGGGAGACAGGTGAGCAGAAGGTAAATAACTCAGAGTTTTGTGTAAGTTCTTCATCTTTCCTCAGGTGACCCCAGCATGGCTCTGCATGGTGTTATCTGCATACAAGCCTGCATGGTCCTGGTGCTCTGCTTATCTCCAGCTCTGACTGCTGCCTCACAGACAAAAAGAAATTACTATGATGTTCTCAATGTTGAGCCAAGAGCAACTGACAACCAGATAAAAAAGGCTTTCCGTTCACTGGCTGTGAAGTACCACCCTGATAAGAACAAGAGCGTTGATGCAGAGAAGAATTTCAGAGACATTACTGAAGGTAAAACATACCCACTGCCATCTGACATGGATCACTTTGAAAATAAATGGTTTCTTTAGCTGTATTCAGAAGCCACTGTTGCATTACCTCAGTTGCAGATTATGTTTTGTATAATGTATTTTTGTTATATAGAATTTTAGAACTTGGTAGTGCTGTTTGGCATTGTTTCAAGTATTTTGTCCATCCTGATGGATATAAATGGGATAGATCCAATCATAGAAACACATCATAAAAGTCAATAAATACTGCAGTAAAAAGTTAACACAGTTGTCATAAAGATAGCTCATATTCTATTAAATTTACTTACTGAGGGAATCCAATCTAAATATTTTTTTCTCTCTCTTCCTCAAGCCTACAAAGTACTTTCCAACAAAGACAACAGAAGGCTCTATGACAGGTTGGGTCATGAAGCTTTCCTAAAAAATGGATCCCCCTTTGACTCTGAGGAAGAACCCATGACAACCTTCCACTTTGATTTTGCTGATGTTTTCCATGACTTTGAGGGCAGTCCTTTTGTTGAGGAGCCGCACTTCAAGTGGAGCTTTTCTCAGGATGAGGAGGATGACGACAATGATGAACATTATAGTTTCCATGGATCAGACTTCACTTTTTATTATTCAGATGGGGATGAAGATGAGGAAGACTGCTATTTGTAAGCTAGAAGGCATTATTGTGGTGTGTGTTCATATATGAAATACTGTATTCGGAGTGACTGTTAATCTTTTGTTGTTTTTATTTATAATAAACACTCCCTGTTGAGGTGTTACTCAGTGTCAAGAGACTCATTTAAGTTAACCCTTGGGACTCTTAAGTGTGTTCTGTCTCTTTTATGGACTGTTTTGCAGGATTGTGGTCGTTTACAGGTTTGTGAGGTCATCAAGTTGACAGCTGATTGGACCGTTACACTTTTCCTGTGTGGGTGTGTCAATGGTGCACAGTTACTGACTAACATACCATTTACTCATCTTTTTCCATGCGCCAGCACTTTAGTTTAGGCACTGTTTTACTCCATTTCTCTCAGGATCAGTGTGCACTTTGACCCAGAGGATATCCTGTGCCTCCTCAGCAGTTGGAGTGTGAGCACTTTAAAGCCAGGCAAAGACAAAAGATTTAACAGTTTTATGCACTTTCATCGAGGTAAAAGAGGACTTAAGGATTCCACAAAGGGGTTAAACAGACTGGAAAATCTAACTTGCAAGATTTGAAAATGATGGTAAGTAAGACCGCAGAGTTATTCTCTTTGACGTTGCAGATCATGTGACAGCCCTGTGCACTAAGTAAAGATTTACAGAGCATATGTTCAGACAAGTGTTGTCTTATTTAATGTTTTTTTTGTATGATAATGTAAATTTACAAGGAAACACTGGATGCATTTGGGTTTCTTTTATTTTAAATAACAGGAGGAAGTAAAAGAAGGGACATCTCTGAGTGTCCACCATAATAACATCAAGATTTCAGAGGTGGTGAAAGACGGGGACACTCTTACCTTTCTAATTGTATCTCAGAAGGTGAGATGATGTATAATTTATTTATGGTTATTTTCTGCAATTATTGCTGTGGTGTAACATTAATGCACATTGATGTGTTTGAGTTGTGGGAAAGCAAAAACAAACCCTTTTACCTTGCCTGCCTTGTCTATGCCAGCTCTCTGGGACAGGGGAGTACCATGTGGATCGGACCTATGAGGACTTTGAATGGCTCCAGCAGCATCTGTTCTCTCAGGAAGATGTTCCTGGAATACAGGGAGTCATAGTCAGTATATCAGTTTATCTGCCCTCAAACTATAATGGCTGAGTAGAGGATTATTGTAAAACTGTTCAAAACAAAAGGTTGAGAAGTCTTGGCATCACTTCCTCTTTTCTGACACATCTTCTCCAACAACCTATATTTTCTAATGTAATATATACATATAATATATAGAATCATTTAACAATTTATTAAAGTTTATGCTAGCTTTGTGTGGAAATGTTTCTTTTAAGCCATAAAGACCCAAATATCTACTGATCTGAACCATTTAATACCTCTTTATCTATTAACCATATCAGTACATGTAAATAATTGGTGTAAAATGCAGTTTGTCATCTTTTCACGGTCATCAGACATGACCCATTTGGACATTCAGAGGCTCGGTAGTGAACATGGAAGCTGTCATATTCTACAACATTGGTTCACCAGTAAAACCCATGGAGATTGATCAATAACTGGATGGAGATTATTGTTTTTATGTTGAGTTAATGAAGTCTTGGCTGAAAAAGTCACTTTCTCTTCACTTTTCTTTGTTTCTGATACATTAATGTTCAACTTTAATCAGAACTTTTCTGATCAACAAATTAAATTTAGGAAATATTTGTGTATATTTTGCACTCAAAATACACAAATTATAGAGAATAATTTTATAAATAAATGGTGAAAAATCACTTACAGAAAAAAAATGCAGAGGAAAAATTGTTTGGAAGTGCCACAAAAGTAACAGTGGGTCTTTATGGGTTAAAACATGTCATATTTTGGCACCATACATCATTTCCCTTGTATTGTGTAATCTGTTAGTTTTACAAAAAGCATTGCTAGTCTATCAGGAAAACTTTGTCATGAATTTCTTAAGAAGGAACATGGTGTTGTCTGTGTTTGTGATGTCTTACACAATCACACCCTGTCTAATCAGATTATATTACACAGTGTGCATGCCCAATATTCACAATTCCAGTGTGTTTCAGAAAGTATACAGCTGCTACTGCAGGCTGAAACACACCTTTGTTTAATATAATCTATAATAAAATTATGCTTGTTTTCCAAGTTTCCAGCCCTTCCTGCAAAAGCACAGCCAAATGCATCTGCCAAGGTTATGAAACAGCTTGGTGAGTACATGTAAAATTCCCCTAAAAATTACCATTTTTTAGAAGTGATAATGAGTTAAGTGAGATATGATGTGTTAAGAGGATAATGTTAATGTTCAGGTATCCTTGGTTTGGGAGACTGGCAGCCCTACGGTGCAGCATTGGAAACTTTCCTCCGACAGGTTGCTGCACACAGTATACTGAGTAAAAATAAAGCTTTGGAAGTCTTTCTTACCAGCACAGAAGTAAGTTAACCCAAAGAATAGTTTTATTGAAATATATACCACATAGTTTTAGACCTTTTTTCCAACAATGGCGTGTGCAATATGTTTAGTGGATGAATTGTTGTAGCATTTCAAGATATTTATTGGAAACTAAACCATTAGTGGTAGTTTTAAAGACAAAATATGCGTGTGTGTGTGTGTGTGTGTGTATATTGAGCAATGGATGGGAATTATGTTCTGTTAAATATGAAATTATTTGTGTTGAGCTTATGAAAGCACAATTTTACACCAGATAATTACCAAGTGAACATCTGC
>JAPTYR010000025.1:26603962-26620084 GCA_029814505.1 Siphamia roseigaster | reverse complement strand
GGGTGTGTGTTTGTGTGTGTGTGTGTGTGTGTGTGTGTGTGTGTGTGTGTGTGTGTGTGTGTGGGTGTGTGTGTGTGAGTTAGGTAAGGGTGAAGGGTGGGGAGGGGGGCACTTCTCTTCTCTCTGTTTGCACTGCTCTAATCAATGTGTGTTATCCTGGCTCTGGGCCTCATGTCTCACCCTCTGCTCCCTTCCTTCCTCACTCTCCTCATGCCCTCACTGCTCTAGCTGGCTGATACACGAGAGAGTTATGTGAGCAAAGACAGACAAGCATGACCATTCCTGCCCCCCACACGTACACCTTGGGCTTGCTGTGAATGGTGAGATGTGAGTAGCTCACAGCTAATGCCCTTTCTACATTTATCATGCTGTCATCAGGTTGTTTATTGCGTGATGGTCTTGCTTGGTAGCTCCCCCCTCCCCATCCTGATATCACTTCGTCCTCGTCTGTTGGCAGACTGCGTACGTGCAGGAGGGCTGCTGCACAGTGGTGGAGGACCGGGGTGGGGCACAAGGCGCTGGAATCTACTTTGGGGCACAAGCACTCAGTTATGTCATTGTTTTTCCCACTTGAAAAGAATTCTGGCTGTAATACGATCTGAGCTCTGAATTGGACTGATAAAAACGACTCTCGTTTTTGGCTGGTTAATTGTTCTGTCGCTGATTTAAATTCGGAACCAAAAGTCCTGGCAGTGTTCTGACAGTATAAAGCCTCGCTGTGCAAACATATTCAGTCAAATTAGTTTGATTTCTATGGTCCAGCATCCCCAGGGGGCTCTGGAATCTGTATAGTGTACAGCTGTGCTCCTTCAGGCCAACAGCACAAATGAAGGAAAACCTTGTTGTGGTGGAATAAATGGAAAAATCTCAGGAAGAACAGCAGATGAAAACCTCATCTGTGCTCTCAGAGGACAGATTGGAAAAATGTGTGTGTTTACAGAAAATGAATGCGTACTACATTACCTACAGCAGTATATATTCATCGTACAATCAGAGGCTGTCCGTGGTAAAGGAGACACAAAGGGTTGTTTTGTCCTTTTCCTTAACATTTGCTTTGTGACTGTCATTTATTTATTTCCTCCAGTAGCCCAGTTTTTATATCTAACCTGGAAAGACAGATGGTTATGTAACAAACTTTCAGAACTGGCCTAGATACTGTCTGATAACATTTTCTCCCTCCATATCAGTTGCTCTCATTTTACCCCTCTCTCGATCTTCGGCTTGTTTCTCATTTCACTTCCTTATTACCTCTTTGGTGTCTGTCTCTTGCCTGAAGCCTTTTCCTCCCTCCTCCCCACCATCCCTGTTTCTCTATCTGTGTAAGTAGGCCAACCTTCTCCCGCTCGTGTCATTTTTCACCCTGTTAGTGTGGCAAGGCGGATTCTTGGTCAAAGCGTTTCCATAGGCTGCAGCAGATAACAGCTCTTACATAATCAAAACAACAGCTCAGAGAGTTGGGACATAGTGTATGTATTGTGCATCCAGGCTTGAAAGTGCTCTAATTCTGTATAACCCCATTCCACTGCAATCGCTGCGGCGTTTAAACCCTCACCTCAGGGTAGAGCCAGACATCCTTATATAATATTCAGGAATGTCCAGTCAGGACCTGTTTGATTGTGTTGGGTGTTTTTTTTTTTTACTTTAAAACAACTAATTTCAGTATAAGGTCATTAAGTTAAGTACAAGTGCAGTTTAGTAAAAATTTGTTTGAGGAAATGTCTTGTTCAAACAAAGTGTTGAGATTATATTCAGAAGTTTTTCACTTTAGTCTTTCATATTTTTACTCTTTACAAAGCAAACTATATTAATTTCAACATCACCTTCAGTAATAGCTATATATATACTATACATTGTAACAAATATAACAATAGATATAATATAAATATAATATAAATATAACAATAGATGTACTGTAACATTGTAACAAATGTTAATGCATTGGTAATTTAGTGTATATTGTTTGTTATTGTTATTATTCTAATCATCAACAACAACAACAATTTTTTTTTTCAAGTGCAGTTGTACATAAAAATTCCTTGTTCAAAATATAGGTATGTTTTTTCTGCTGATGTCTTAGTGGATAGTCCATTGTTTTCATCATCTTTAAATTTCTTTGGCCAGCTCCCATTTTCCAAAACAAAAATTCAAGTCTGAAAAGTGAATAGAGAAAACCTCCTGAGATCCAAAAATGCATTTTGTTGTTTGAAGGGGACAACAGTTTCACAGCTTTACTTAAAAACAAAACAAAACAAAACAAAAAAAACACTTTCCACTGCAAAGGACATCCCATGACAAAAACAGAAAACTATTGCATTTTGTTTCCAATCAAGACCATTATTTAATGTAAAAAAGCCAAAACTTGTACTTTCTTGGATTTTAGGACAATAAACAAAGCTGGGCCCAGAATCTGTAGATAAAAGTACAGTGTTCAATTTTTTTCTTCTCTTTCTGTTTACCCAGCGTTCGTTTTTTTGTCGTTTGACCGAAGATAAGAAATCAGAGAAGTTTTTCCGGGTGTTTTACGACCGCATGAAGCTGGCACAGTTAGAGATCAAAGCTACAGTGACAGTGAACACGAGCGACCTTGGAAACAGGAAGAAGGATGATGATAGTCAAGACAAAGATGTCCCTGTTCGAAAGAAAGGTCAGTGGTTACCTGTTCTCACAGAGCCAGACCTACCTCCAGACTATGTTTTTGTCAAAGTGGTGAAACCGATTGTCTAACTGTTAAGTTTCCCTTCTAGTCTGTTTATATAAAATATGTTGATGAAAATCTTACTATTGAAATCTTTTAGCCATCCTTAGTTATTCTCTTTTGTCTACTCAGCCAGAGACTCAGCAGTTGTCATGACAGAGGATGTAAAAGAGCAACTATTAGAGGCCTCATCTGCCACCAAGAAAGCTTTTAACTCTTACCGACGTGAGGCAGACCCTGAGGACCACTTCACCTCAGCTGATGGTCAGCCCAGCTCAGGGGACAAGAACCAGGACGATGGAGAGATGAGCTTTGTGATTGTTATCATGCGACCGATCCTTCGCTTCCTCCAGTTACTCTGTGAGAATCACAACCGGGACCTGCAGGTATGGTAATTTAAGCATCGTTTTACTACAGAAACACATATTCCACTCACATTCATATTCCAGTTCAGCTGTGCTTTCTCAATCTGTCACTTACACAATGGTCTTTGTTTCTGCTGCTGCCTCTCACATTTTCTAAAACCTTTGTAGAACTTCCTTCGCTGTCAAAACAACAAGAACAACTACAATCTAGTATGTGAGACTCTGCAGTTTTTAGACTGTATCTGTGGCAGCACTACTGGAGGTCTGGGTCTACTGGGACTCTACATTAATGAGAAGAATGTGGCCCTCATCAATCAAACCCTGGAGAGTCTTACAGAGTACTGCCAAGGCCCGTGCCATGAAAACCAGGTACAGCACAGTCTGCGGTGGAAGTGTGAAATGGAATGACACTAAGCCACTGATGATCTGTTATGTCATTTTTATTTCCTGTCTCCTAGAATTGCATTGCCACTCATGAATCCAATGGTATCGATATCATTATCGCTCTGATCCTTAATGACATCAACCCACTCGGGAAGAAAAGGATGGACCTGGTGTTGGAGCTCAAGGTGATTTGATTTCTCTGGTGACAAGGGTTAAAAAATATACAAAAAAAAAAATATGTTGTGATTGTGAGTCACAATTTCAGTGAGAATGGCACCTTTTTTAATTAAAAAAAAAAAATCTAAAAAAACAGGGTGATTGCTGCTGGAATCTGTATCAAACAAGCATTCTTGTCCCTGTCTCTTATCATTGCAAAAACACATTTTTAGTGACCTTTACCTTGACCTTTGATCTACATTCATCAGAACTTAATGGGATCTATTCTGGACCACCTCGCACCTTTCCTGAAGATTTCATGAAAAATGGTCCAGTAGTTTTTGCTTAAAGTTGCTGAAACAAAAAAAAAAACAGAAAAAAACAAAACCCAATATCCTCGCCTCCCCTTCGAGGGGCGGGGTAACAAACATGTCCCCTTATATCTGAAGAATAGACTGTTTAGGCCAAGTCACAATGCTTTGTTTATGGTGTATTTTGTGATACATTTGAGTAAAATAAAAGTGGCATTCTTGTGATTTTAAACATTGCTTGTAGCTGTGCTGCAAATTCACTAATGTTTCAATTATTTTTTTTTATTCCTGCTAGTAAATGACAGATCTAATCCTGGGGAGCAAGTTAGGTTTGGACCTGAAAATAGTAAAAGAAAAATGTTTAAAAAAAAAAACAAAAAAAACTAAAACTGTCCAGTGGTTTTTTTCTTTCTCACAGCAGGATGGAATATCACTAACAAGCTACCAGTGTAATAGCAGAACATTCACTGGTCAGAGCTGGGCTGGCTTTTGTGCAGGACTGCCAAAACAAATAACTGCACTGCGCATTTTCTTTGAGCACCAGGGATCCTGCATGTTTTTCTTGGAGCTTAAGCTCTTATCTGAGAGCTCATATTTCTCTACATCTTCTCTTTTATATTTTAACTTTTTTAGAACAATGCATCGAAACTGCTCCTTGCCATTATGGAGAGCCGCCATGACAGTGAGAATGCAGAGAGGATCCTATATAATATGAGACCAAAAGAGCTGGTAAGGAAGCAGTACTTTTGCACCCATCTGATTTTCATAGCTTTCCCCCCCAACACCTTGAACTTTTCTTAATGTGCATTTGTTTCTCTTCAGGTGGAAGTGATTAAAAAGGCCTATCTGCAGGGAGAAGTAGAGTTTGAGGACACAAAGGAGGAAGAGGATAATGGAGAAGAGGAGGAACATGATGCTGCTTCTCCCAGAAATGTTGGACACAACATTTATATTTTAGCTCACCAGGTCTGGTATTCATCTCTGCCACATGTTATAAAATCCCATGCTGATTATACAACTAAATAGCGCTAAAGAAAAGATTTTTTTTTTTCATGAATGAGTCTGATGCATTATCCATGTGTGTTTTAAACCTTTTTTTCCTTTATACAGTTGGCACGCCATAATAAGGAGCTGTCCATAATGTTAAAGCCAGGAGGAGCCAATGGAGAGGGAGATGAGGCCTTGGAGTTTTATGCCAAACACACAGCTCAGATAGAGGTCACAGTATACCATTACAAACAAAAAACATATTTATATTAGGTACTTGATAGCCCTCTGTTATAGAAATCCAAATAACATTAATCTAATAAATAATAAATAAATGATAGAAATCCAAATAACATTAATCTAATAAATAATAATGAATAAATAATAAATTAATGATCTACAGAACTAGTAAATTTGAGAAAGGTTTGTTGTCATAAGGCATATCAGGTTAAATGAACCTAAAGAGGCCAAGGTGTTTTCATGAGATCCTCTGAGGTGACTTTGATTCTCTGTGTTCAGATTGTGCGTCAGGATCGGACCATGGAGGAGATTGTGTTCCCCGTTCCCAACATCTGTGAGTTCTTGACCTCTGAATCAAAGTTACGAGTCTACTATACCACCGAGAGAGATGAGCAGGGCAGCAAAATCAACGACTTCTTCCTGCGAGCGGAGGACCTCTTCAATGAGATGAACTGGCAGAAAAAACTCCGAGGTATGGCCACAATGTGAACATGTAAGTCAAATATGAATATTTAGCATTTGAAAATACTTGATTATGTCTGTATACAGACTACAAAAGGTTGACTAAACCCACCAAAGAATAATTGGCATTTTTTTTTTATTGTAAGAATTGAGACAGAATAAATAAAAAAAGAACAATAATTTTCCTACATTTACTAAAAAAAACAATTTATAAATGTGGTGTCATTTCGACTTAACTGTTAATTATCCACATTTAATAAAAACAGGAGCAAAGGGTAAAGTGAGTAGAGAAAAAAAAACATACTTGCTGAACCCTCCCTGTGGTTGGTTGATAAAAATGCATATCCTCAACACAACAACAGGGCTAACAGTGTCATGCTGCAAATGCTGTCTGTGTTTGAGTGTGTGCATGTTTCCACTGTCTAAAAGCAGACAGGGGCTTTCCACATTCTTCAGGCCATGAAACATTTGTACAGTAACCTTATGAATCACAACTGAGAGCTCACTCGCTCACGTACACAAACATAGAGGGACCCGCACCCACACTCAGTCACACTTGTAATCCACGTACAAGAATGCATACCCACACAAAGCTATATTTTGTCTCTTGCTCACAAGAGGGGATGGACATAGAAAAGTCCCTGCATCTGTTTCTCCTTTTCCATGAACAGCAGAGGTCAGATCACCAGAAAACTGTCTACACATGTGTTGGAGAAAAAAACCCCCACAGTGTCTGATAATGGACAGCCCTGTTTTTCATCCTAAATGTTTTTCAAGTGAATTATGGTAGCAATTTGTAAGCATAAATCAATAAGGATGTAGGCTGTTTTAATTCCATTCAGCATTAACTTACCTTACATACTCAACATGTGATTAAAAAAAATAATAATAATAATTTGGCAAAAGTAGCCTATACATTTTCTTTTTACGTTTCTGGTAATAATGTTTAATCTGAAGGCATCACCCAGGACCATTTTAACAGAATAAATCCAACTAAATCCAGTTCTGTGTTTTCACTTATCAATAATATGCCTTCTGTGTCATGGCATCTTTTTGCTCTCCGTTTCAGCTCAGCCGGTGCTGTACTGGTGCTCCAGAAACATATCGGTTTGGAGTAATGTTTCCTTTAACCTGGCTGTGCTCATGAACCTGCTTGTCTGCTTCTTCTACCCCCTGGAGGGAGTTCATGGAGGTTAGTCACACACGAGCTGACATTTGAGTGTGTGAAAATGCTTAAAATCAACAACTGAAACTAATCACACCCTCTTATTAATGTGAAGTAATGTGTCCCAAAATTTCTGGATTTGTTTGTTTGTTTCGTTTTTTGTTTGAGTTTTTTTAATATATATTTTACCTGTTCACATCTTTGTTTAGCTAAAGGTTTTACATCAGTTTCTCACATGCATTGTTTAGTGATCATATAGCACTTTTATAGAATATTTTGGTGTAGTGTGTCATGTTTTAGCTCATCTCTGAGGTTTATTAATTTGTGCTTGACTGCTCTTGCACAAACCGGGGTCACTTAAAGGTTATTCATTCCAGTGATGCAAAACAGGAAGGTCAGGGGCTTACTCACATGTTTTTATTAATGTATATTTTTTTTGTGAACAACTTTATATTAACTTTTTAGTGTAAAGGCACAACAGTCAAATATCATTCATAATTACTGATACATTATACTAAAAAAAAGTACAAATGAAAAGAATGAATAAATAAATAAATAAATAAGAAATATGGGGAAATTTAAAAAAAAAAAAAAAAAACAACCTAGTGGCGACCCCCAACCCCACCCAATGACATGTTTTTCTTGTACCAAAAACTCCTAGTTAGTTTTTTTAAGAAGTACTTTTGCAGTGTGTGTTAACTAACAGTCACTGTAATAGATATGCAGAAGGCTATGTATAATTTAAAGATCAAATTGCCACAGGCTGCAGTAAAGCTTTAGTATTGGGCTATACACTACACACTTTTGTCCCATCAACTTCACGTGATATTTTTATAAAAGACATTGAAAAGCAATGTCACATAATGCAGCCATCCACCGACTATGAAGAGGAGTCTCGGCGTCCTGCTCCCAGGCATCAGCTTTGACCCACTAATCTCATTTTTCACCAACGTCTAATCTACCTGTTGCACATCACCTGATCAGAATAAGGAGCATGACCTGAGTAGCTCTTATTTTAGTTGACCACAAACCTCCTCCCACGATATGAGTTCAAGGCTTGAGTTCAATCTCAAACGCACTGAACACCAGGAGAAACCAAGTGAAAATGTCATAAATCAGAATGCACTTCATCAAATACTACTTACCTCTCTTTACATCAGGATCCATCTAACTTGATTCTAATCTGTTTATTCTTTGCTTGGTTTGCTTTCTTATCTCAGTCGGACAGATGGCTTCTGATGAAAATGGCATACTGTATTTACATTTAACTAACTAACTAACTAACTAACTAAATAAATAAATAAATAAATTTAAAAAATTTAACAAATAGAATAAGAAATTACATCAACCATCTATTATTTCAATGTAGTTATTTTCATTAAAAAAAGACAAATATAATTGTTTATGAATAAAACATAACAAATCACTTCATATGTTTCACAGTCTAAGATTAAACTAATAATTCAGGGTTATTAAAACAGTGTAAATTGGTCTAACTTAGATGAATATACAGCTAATGAGTAATACAGTTACTGCCCTCGGCCGACTTCTGACCGGAGGGGTATTTTAATTGTTTTGTTTGTCTGTCTATTTGTCCGTCTGTCCACTCCACAAAAGAATTGTGTTATCTGAAGAATGCATTGCAATATTGGTACTAAATGTATACTGTGCATGTTTCTTAGCATGTAGCAGAAGGCTATTGAAATACGTCACCTTGACCTAGTTTTTCAATGTCCAGTGGCCTTGGACAGATCTGGCATGCCACCAAACGTGACTAAAGCAGAGTCAGGATTGATAGTTGTGAGTCTTATTGTAGCTGGCCGGCTTATTCTGTGTACCTGGAAGAGCCCACATAGGCCAGAGTTTACAGAGTGGCACAAACTCATGACAGAGGCTGCTGCTTTTGAAAACAGAATTACCAGGGTGAACAAGGTTTCAAATACAAAAAATAGTTGAATATGGTAAATACTTATGGGGTGTGTGTGTGTGTGTGTGTGTGTGTGTGTGTGTGTGTGTGTGTGTATGTGTGCGTGTGTGTGCGTGTGTGTGTGTGTGCGTGTGCGTGTGCGTGCGTGTGTTGAGGAGGGCTTTGCAACTGCCTTTTTACTTTGCTGATTGTTTTTTTGTTTTGTTTTATTTATTTATTTTTTTTTCCATTTTGTCTTTTCTTTTTGTGTAACTGACTGAAAACATGTTTAAAACCAATAAAAATCTGAGCCAGAAAAAAAAAAAAAAGCTTGAGTAGCCTTGTGCAATTATAATTACTGCATACTTGCAAATATAAATTTGTATGTAATAAGTTTTACACAAAGACAATCTATTCTAAATTATAGAGCAGTAACTTTCAACAGAATCTTACACTATATTTAGCCAAGGGGTATTAAAAATGGGCAGTATATTATGTTACCGTACTTTTTATATTACAATAACATTGAAATTCAGCTTTGTCTTTGTTTGTTCTGGAAAAATGATCATTCAACACAAGTAGTGCTTGTAATTCACCCTCCACGCTGGAACACTAGACCTTGGTGTGTAAAACAGGATCACGTGAGTCTCCAACATACCTACAGTCTTACCAGTACCTTTATGGCTTTGGGCCCAGGCCTCCTTCTGTTCCTCCCATACTGTGTACTTGCCCTGCCCCCACACCACTCCCTCCTTTGCTCGGGGCTTTAGAATGAGGGTTATAAGAGCAGGAGATTTAGGTCAGTGTGTTCTGCCTGCATGCATGACTGACTGCCTTTTGATGAATACCTATGGTTGGAATCACACACTCATGACACATGTTCTCACACCAACACTGTACTTCAATAATTCCCAACTTTTGAGGCATGGGGATGCATCTTATCTGCACACAATGTCATGAATCTACATGCACATTTAACAGAGGTGGTACAGGGTCTGCAGATGCATGAAAACAGCCCTGGCTGCCAGATTACTGGGGCCGTATGTTGCTCCCTGTTCTTTCCTCATGAAACTTTCAGCTGAGGTATTTTTAGAGAGGGCTGTTATGTAAGTGGCACCTGTCATGTGATCTCCACAGGGAGTGGGAGCGAGAGCAAACTAGAGAAAAAGGAAGGAGACAGAAAAAGGCAAGGGGGACTGAAGGAGGGCTCCCAGAAATGCAGTAACCCAGACATATCTACATGTTATGTCACTTTCAAATAAACTGTTTTAGTTCTCAGGGCCTTGCTTTGGTTTTGGTTGTCTTTTCTTTACTTCTTTACTTTTTCTACCTTTTCTTTATCAAACAGATGTTAGTGATTGCTGTTTGCCCTATTCCTGAATGCAAAAATATACAGGTACACATTCTATCCTGTGTTTTAAGAAATAGATTTTAGTTTACTGAGGTGGCACATTGGGTCTGGCCTTATATTTTTATGGTGGTCCTGGTTTGTAGCAGCAGTGACGCATTGCTAAATAAAACCTCTGACTAATATAGTAATCCTGGATTTAATATGTGATCAAGAGATGCATCAGGTAGGCTCACTCCAAAGCTTACACTCACACAGACATACATAAAAAAGTATGTCCTATACTTGAGGGTGTTATGTAACTAGCTGTTTGAGTTCAAAGTCTTACTAATGAAGGCTTTAGGCTTGTCTGTGAGGCAGAACTTATTAGAAACCAGTTAAAATCTGGCCTCAGTTAAGCTGAAAACTGCGTGGTCATGGTTTCTACATGGTCCTGTATTATGACCTCTGTCAAGGAGGTTATGTTTTTGCCAGTGTTTGTTTGTCTGTGCAATTCAATTCAATTCAATTTTATTTGTAGAGCCCAACACAACATAGGGCTCTATGTACCATAGGGCCCTGCAACAAAACTAAAAAAAAATTTTCAGGGAATATTGAGGATGGTCAAAGGAACAAATGATTAGATTTTGGTGATGATCTGAAAGGAAAAAAAAAAGACAATTTAGTACATAACTCCTGGACTAATAATGGTATCAACATGAATCCACTTGCTCATGGTCAAGGAATGTAAAGATGGAGACTAAATAATTGTAGGACTGTTATTTTAGATGGAAATCCCTTGACCATCCTCAACATTCCCTGAAAATTTCAGCAAAATCCGTCCAGAACTTTTTGAGTTATGTTGCACACGGACAGACAGACAGACAGACAAACAAACAAACAAACAGACAGACAGACAGATAAACAAACAAACAAACAAACAAACAGACAGATAAACAAAGAGACAGGCAAACAAACAAATAAACAAACAAACATGGCAAAAACATAACCTCCTTGGCAAAGTTTCCCAAATCCCAATATGGGGAAAACCACTTCTCTATTGGCTTCTAACTTCAGCAGTTTTAGCAGACTTAATTGTATGTTCACTAACAGACTTGGTTGGTTTGTGTGTTTGAACTTATGATCTGCAGGTATGCTTGATCCCCACCTTTCAGCGCTACTTTGGATGGGGGTCCTGGTGACACTGGTCATCGTTATCATCATGCCCCAACCGCTGGGCATCCGAGCCCTGGTCATTGTCACCATTCTACGCCTTATCTTCTCTGTTGGCCTTGAGCCCACCCTTTTCCTTCTGGGGGCTTTCAATGTGAGTTCAATGTGAGGTTTACTCACCAAAATAAAAGAAAAAAAAAAAAGAAAAATCTCAAAATACTCTAGTGATATTGTGGCTTTAGTTTGTGAATGTGAATAGCAGTTGTGTATTTTTTGTATAGTACAAATATCCTTTTTCAAAGCGATGTTTCTGTGTGTTTCTGTGGTTAGTCAGTAATCCCAGGGGGAATGCTAACACACCACTTCTATTTTACCATTCATATTCAGTTTGTTCTTTCACATACTCAGAAATCTGCACCACACTAGTTGCAGTTCTCCTTTTGGCTCATGCTGACTCTCATGCCTACTTGCCGGTTCAATGCCCAGTCTTCCTGTGTTGCCTCTGGCCCTGCAGCTCTTTGCAGCGCCTGGCTGTGTTATGGAGTGTGAAGTGCGTCATTCCACCCTAGAGAGAGACACTGCCCCTTCACCCACTAGAGACTTTCTAGATGTGCTCTTAAAATAAACACATGCATACAAAACAAAGTCTTGAAAACACCTCTGTCGTGTCTCTTCTCAGTCCCTGAAATTACATGTGCACAAAAACTTTAGGTTACTGGGAAAAATCCCGTTAAGGCAGGAAATCAGAGAATGTGACGCATCCTTGACAGTCTGAAGCCTATATTTAGTAGTAAAGAGTCAGTCTCCTTGACTGTGTTTTTGACTTTTTTTGTAATTTTTTTTTGCCTCATTTTGGACTTTTAAAGATGTTGAAAATATTTTAAACAAAACGCTGAACGTCTTTGACAGTTTTTTTATTTACTTGTTTTATTGTAAGTCTAATCACAACTTATATCTAGATTATCAGTTTATAGAATAATTTATTTTATTATGACAATAATAATAAATGATAATAATAATTTATAGAATAATTTATAAAATACTACCATTAACCAACTGACATGCTGAAGACCCCTTCCTTGATCTTCACTCTACGATGACAATGGTATTTTATTGCACATTCACAAACTCTTGCAAAATCCCTCTTAGAAACTGAGATAAACATATACATGACCATGAAGTCAGGTTTCTCTTTCAGGTGCATTATGTAACCGGGTTTCTGATAATCCCCTACCCTAAATAACAAATCCAGGTTACCTGTTTGTATGACATTTTTAAAAAGTCTAATAATCTTAAGTGTGTGTAAATTGTCTAAATGTGTCCTCATTTGGCTCTGTCTCTTTTCAGTATTATAAGAATCAATGACTGATGACACTGTTTCTGATCATAAAACAGAATTAATTTATGTTTCAGGTGTGTAATAAAATCATCTTCCTGATAAGTTTTGTGGGCAACCGAGGAACTTTCACACGAGGCTACAAAGCCATGGTGATGGACTTTGAGTTTCTCTACCATCTCATCTACCTCATCATCTGTTCCCTGGGCGTGTTTGTCCACGTCTTTTTCTACAGTCTGTTGGTGAGAGAGACATACACTGTGGACACATGCATATCCCCTTAACGCCTGGATTTATATACAAGCATAATAAAAAACTAATTATTTGAGCTGTTGCTTTAAACTAGATGCTAAATGAAGTGGAGATTGTTAATTTGACGACAGAACATAAAATAGAAATGTGAGTGCAATGCAAATCTGTGACAATAGGGATCAATGGTCAGTAGCCATGAAAAAAACATGGGTCTTATTGATGCCACAAAATTATTTTCAGTGTCCTGACGAGGTGCCTATCAAATAACCCAGAAATGACATTTGGGTTAATACGTACCCTATCTAAGCTGATTCCATGATGGAAACAGTTTGATGCAAATTTGCAACAGGTGGCGTTAAGAGGTTAAAGATGTTTCCAGTTCCAAATTGGTTTTGAGTAAAACCATGTGTAAAGCATTTTTTCTCTTTGTGAATGTAACTAACTTTCCAACATAGTGCATCCAAGGACATATCCTGCTAGTAAGCCAGAGGTTTCCTTTTTTAGCACTTTAATGACGCCGCTGTTGTTGCTTTTTTGGTGTCAAGTGTTGTGAGTAGGTGTGTCAAGCCTGTTTTATAATGTGTCACCAGTGATTGGAGACGTTTTTCCATTTGCACAGGCACCTTCACAGATGTAGTGCAACATATTTTCTTCTTTTTTCACTTGATAAATAACATTCTGAACACTTCGATCATTTGTGCAAGACAGAAAAAAACAGGTGAACCAACAAGAAAAAACTGCACATGCCTCATTATATGAAAATATGTCTTCTACACCTACACCTATGTATAATGATCACATTCCAATCAACATTAACCATCAAAGTTGAAAAAAGCCTCTGGAAAACAAAAACATCTACTTAAATTGTATTAATATAAGGAAATAATTCAGGTAAAATGCACTTGTTTGTGAAAATGTGACTTTTTAGATGTTCAGAGACTCCGTACAGAAAATAGAAAGAGAGGCATCTTCTCTAACATTGATTCACAAATGACAGTGGTTGTACATGCTTGTATTTATCAGTTAATAATATATTTTGTGGAGAAATCCACTTTTTCTTCAGTTTTCTCTGTGTCGGTACAAAAACCTGAACAATACAGAGGATAATCGTCCAGTGATGGAAAAGAAGCTTTGTGAAATTTTACATAATCTGAAATATTTTCATGAGAAATTTGTGGTTTTAAATTTCAAAAGGTGTGGCTGCATAAGACTGACACAAATGCAAATAATTACAAGAAAAAAAATAACATAATGTAATAACAAAACTAATGCCCTGGATGTGTTTTCTTATCTTGTTGAAACATCCAGTGATGTAATGGTGTACATGCAGGGGGGAACATGTGGGTTTCAAGAATGCTACATTACTTCACTTCAATGACTTATTGGTGATTCTAAATGCAATATATCACAAATGCATGGGGTGTCCAAAAACGTATTTTTGTCACTGTACAATAAATTGTGATACATGACTTAGAATGGGTTAAAAGTGATGAAAAATTAATTTGGAAGTCATCACAAAATGAGTTCTGTGTCTTTAAGGATGTAACTAAAAAGTATTCCTTTTCCTTCTAAGATGATGGATATGATGTGTTTGTTTTTTTGTTTTTTTTTTTGTACCACTGCAGCTGTTTGACCTGGTATACAGAGAGGAGACTTTACTGAATGTCATCAAAAGTGTCACACGTAACGGGCGCTCCATCGTACTCACTGCTGTGCTGGCTCTCATCTTGGTCTACCTGTTTTCCATTGTTGGTTATATTTTCTTCAAAGATGACTTCATCATGGAGGTGGATCGCATCCCCAACACAACATTGAGTAAGGCCATATATCTCCAAATATCCCAGAAGATTACATTATGGCTGATTTTTCAAAGCGTGACTAACACACCATCTCATCATGCTTTGTAGAAAGTGGAGCCAGTTTGGCGAGTGAGTTTCTATCTGTGGGAATGTGTCAAGGAGGGTCTGAGGAGAATTGCACTGCAGGGTCCATTCAAGAAGGTACTCATTAATCAAACACTGTGCATCATCAGTTAATGACAACTTCCATAAGTAATGACGTCCAGTTAGGTTAGAAATGAGTTAAATTAATGGGTGGTGTATGTCTGAGGTGAACTTGATGTAGTTTGGAAATTTAAAGGTTTAAGACGGTGTTTTTCAACCTTGGGGTCGGGACCCCAAGTGGGATAGCCTGGAATTCAAAAGGGGTTGCCTGAAATTTTTAGTAATGATTTTTTTTTTAAAAATTACTAAGAAAAAAAATCTATGGTGAGTTGATAGAAACAATCACAATCCATAACAGACATGACAAACTGAAGCTAAAACAGAAGTACTGTGGTGCTGTTTATCTGTCAAACGGTTCATTGTGGTTGGTTTCAGATCCTACAGCTCTTTCATAATTCATAGTTTGAGTTATTATTTGTTCAATATTAATTATCAGCCTTGCAAATACAAGATGGACTGACTGTACATATCTCAACCAAGGAAAATAGAATTTTCATTTTTTGCAGTAATCTACACCTGGGTTTTCTGCCTCTGCCCATAATAATACACATTATATAGACTAAATGTCATGTACAATTAATGTTTGCAACATAGTATAGCAAACTATTACATGATCAAAAATTAAATAATTTTAGGGGGAAAACAAGAAGACTCCATTTTGAAGATCTGGGGACACCAGAAATGTGTGATGTTAAAATGGGGTCCCAAGCCTAAAAAGGTTGGAAACCACTGGTTTAAGATTTGGGGACGTGTAAGATGTTCTACATGCAGAATTGGAAAGTAATTAGAACAATAGTGCTTCAACTTGTGTATATTGGTGTGAATCAGAATGACTGGGGTTTTCATTGCCTTAAAATGAAACATGTATATCTACAGAGGGAACAGCTACCATGTTTCTACCTCTGAATAAACTTCCTCTTCTTTTGTCTGTTTTGTATTTGGGAGCCATCCAGCATTAAAGTGGAGTATGGCCACCTATCATATCTGACTGGAGCCCAAAGTTAATATCCCTTCAACAAAAAGACAAAAATGGATGAAAACAAACACTTCTAACAGTCTAACCCTTCTTTTAACAAGGCCCTTAATGTGTGCGTGCGTGTGTGCCTGTTTTTAATGGGGAGATCAACAAATAATTAAAATTTCACCATTATCAATTTTGTGAATAACTACTTAACATACTAGAAAAAAAGCACTCAGAGAGCGCAGACCACCGAACAGCTCAGTTCCCCCCATATTGGGATTTCCACCTAAAATAACAATCCTACAATTATTTTGTTTCTATCTTTAGGCCCCGTCCCCACGGAGACGAATTCGCGTGAATTCGTCTCACTTTCTTAACGTATTGGCCTTTCATCATAAT
>JAPTYR010000025.1:26493304-26511366 GCA_029814505.1 Siphamia roseigaster | reverse complement strand
GCGCTGGTTCTAAAAGCTCCAAATGTATCATGTCTGTGCTAGCTAATGCTATCATTATGCACTGGGTTATATGCTATATACACACCACGGGCAATCCACTCAAAAACATTTTAATAGACGTTAAGAGCTTGAGAGAAGGTTTAAAACTGTCAAACTTCGTGTACCCGAATAAAATTCTCTCCCATACACCCCTATAGACAACTGAGTTTAGCCTCAAACAGATTTGATATGTTTGTAAAGCTACCGGATTTCCCCTTAAAGTGCACTGTGAAAATGACTAATTAATTAAAAATCTGTTTTGCGTGTCCTGGCCAAGACGACGACACCAAACAAACATCGCACAGTGGATTCAATAAACAAGGTAACGTAGTAAGATAATAGTACACACAGTAGCTTCACTGGAAGAACATTAAACTTTTGCTCCATCTCAGCCTCGTCTTGTTCGTCATTAAAATAAGTCTGACTCACACAAATAGATTTCTGAAGGCCTTCACACAGAAAGTTACGATGTGCACATAAGTGGAAGGGCTGACAAAGTTCAGCTGTCCACAGATGGATAAATCCAATAATGTGTCGACTCTCCACAAAAGAGCAAGTTGAGCCAGATCGACTCCAAGGGCATCGCACACAGAATGATCAGAACGATTAAAAAAAAAAGGAACAGCTCAAAGCTTTAAATGAAACATGGCAACAAGACCCATTTCAGTTCATGCCTCAGTACGTGAAAGGTTGAACAGAATTCTTCAAAACAACTCAACAATTGATGGCCCTTCCTCATTTCTGTTCTCCACATGTATCCAACCTTCAAAACTCGACTCAAACAGCGACGAAAATGAACCAATCCTGTTCTCAGTTTCAATTTTTATCCTTCTATTGTGTTCTTCTGTTTGTTCAGTTCCAGTGAGGACAGTCAGGTCCAACAGGGTCTGGAGTCTGCAATATTCATATTACAAAGATGAGCAATCATTTATTTTCTTTTTTTTCCCCCATTAACTTTCTGTTTTCCACACTGTGGGATCCCAGAGTGGTTCTTTGTAACACTCTAACATACTAGTTTTTCCATTTTCATTTCATTTCTTTATTTCATTCATTTGTAAAATAAAAACAAAACAAAAAATATAAAACAAATACAAACATTCTCCGATACAGAATGAAAGGGAACAGAAAGAAGACGAGTCTTATTTTATCTGCCACTTTTATCCCCCCAAAAAAATCAATTTAGAAAAAAACAACAGAAATATCAACAAGCAAACATGCACACGCACGCACGCACACACACACACACACACACACGCACACACACACACAGCAGGGGGAAACTGGCTCTTCTCTGACACTGCATGATTGGTCACTTTTTCCCTCTCTCTCCCTTCCTGCTGAAATAGTTTTAACAAAAGAGAGGGAGGGGGAGGGGTGGCGTGGTTGGGGGAGGGGATGTATGTGCAGCTCTGTTGTCACTAGGCGGGGGAGCAAGAGGGGGAGGGAGAAGGGAGCTGCAGGGTGAGCGAGGGAGCGTAGGAGAGAAGGATAGGGTCCCAGAAGTGAGTACAAGCCTAACACACACTCACGGACACACACATACACTCACCTACACACATTCGGCTGTCGTATTATACTTGGTGGAATTTTGGATTACTTTTCAAATTAAGAAAATACAGGCATGATCAGGTCAGTAAAACATTTAGTCAGCGGTTGAATATGATGATTCATTTGTATGCTTTCACACTGATGACCATGTTTCTGCTCACTCTGTCTCTTTCCACATTCCTGTCTTTTTCTGTGTCATCTGCTCTTATTATTATTTTTATATATATATATAGATTTTTGTGATAGTGCTGTCAGTTTGTGCTCTTTTTGTTTCTGTACTTCCTGCAGAATGTATCCTTTTGTCAATGCATTCATATATAAAGTCTTATTACTTTGCCTTGTATGTGTCAGTCCAGGAGGGTGTTACTGGTCAATACACTGTCAATCTTTATTTATTTATTTTTTTTATAACTTATGTATCCCATGTTACCCAACATAGCTGCCTTGCTCTGTGGAGAGTACAAAGTTCTCTGTGGTTATGGTTTGCTGTGTTTTTGTTGAAACATGGTTGCTTCAAAGAACTGGAAACTTGTCTCCACTGGCCGTGCGGTTTTTGGGTCAGAGGGTAAAAGCTTCACTGTCAGGGCATTTAGCTTTCAAACTCTCTTACTTTTTTTTTTATTTTTTTTTATACACTCATTCAAATATATGCATATAATCACACACAGAAATATAAAAATCAGTGAAGTACTATGAGAGAGTCAATCTATTTGTTATTTATTTTTGTTTTATTGGCACATTTTAACTGAATTTTATAAAAAAAAAAAAAAAAAAAACTTTAATATGAAATGTGATTAAAGCTAAAAGAATGTTCTGGATTATTTGTACAGAGTTCCTTATAATGTCTATTTAAATGTCTGCATCAATCACTTCAAACGCCCCGGTCTCTGTCGTGTTTTGTTCCAGCTCTTATGTTTGTGTGTGTGCTCCTCAGTTGGAGGTGTGTCGGAGCTGTGTTGAAGTGTGAGATGAACCATGGAGGTGTGCAGGAGGCCACTCACTAACCGAACCAGCAAGCACACAACCAGCAGCAGCGGCAGCAGCAGCCCAGGGATGCCCTGCAGCATGCAGCTGGGCCCTCACTAGCACCAAGTGGACCCAGTCCTCCCCTCTTCACCTGGGGCCAGGAATGCAGAATGCTCAGTCCTGTCACCCCATACAGTAAGGTTGCACTTTATTTTGACATGTGTTCATCCTGCCGGTTCATGGATTGATAACTTTATTTTAATTATGCTGGGGAAAAAAATTATATTTAATGTTTTATGTCAACAATATGAACTAGCTTTGGCTGCATTTGTTTCTGTGCAATCTGTCTTATTTTGGCTCATCTTTTGTCCAAGACTTATCTACTGTGGGTCTCTAAAAAGTCATGTTGAGAAGGCAGATATGCTAATGGCTTTAGCAGTTGAGTCTCCAGGCTGTGCATTGAGGAATTTCACAGAAAGTGTTCAGCCAGTCTTTTTTCAGCTCCTCCATGTGAATATAGTATATGTTGTTTAAACAGACAGCACTAAAAGCACCGCTGTCTTTCCAAAGGAGCAACATTCCATGTTTTACCAGAAAACACTGAATGTTATGTTTATAGCTAGTTGTGGTTAGTTTCCTTTTTTTAGTGGAAAGGAACTGAAGATTTTTCAGAATAAACAAATCAAAACATAAGCACAGTTATGCATCTACATGTATGGTTTATGCATAATTTACAATAAACTGTTCACTCCTCTATCAATATTGAATCCAAAGCTTAAGTACATTTGCTACTCTAAAACTCCTACTTTTTTTTGAGTATTATCGTATTTATTTTAGGTGTTGACCACAGCAGTATGTAAAAACAGATTCCATACCATTCAGCTCAGCACAGCATCACAGAAGAGTCCTTGCTAATAATGAAAGGTTGCTATCCCGCCTGATGAATATGCTTATATCGACTGACTGTGCTATTGATTAGGCCAAGCTTTAACAGGATTACATCGCTAACCTGATTGGAATAATGCAACAGGGATTTACTTCTACATTCATTTTGTATTCCACAGACACAGACAAACATGAACTGCTGAATGTTTCCTGTAGTGTTCTGTAGAAAAGGAGGCAGTTTTTCTGAGGAGACAAGTTTTACTAACGCACATTTGTCACATTCCTCCCTCACAAAGACTCACAGCGTCATGTTAGATTTCTTCCCACAGGGACATTGTCTGCATGTTTCAACAAGCTAACACACTCATATGGTGCGTTTCTAAAATTCACATCACTGGTGTACAGCCACAAACATGTAAACATGCCATTACCTACACCTCATTATGTTTGGAATGACAGTGTGAGCTGTGGAGAGAGCAATGAACAGATTTAGCCTTTTTAGTTGGCTGTTACCAGGGTGAAGTGATAGTGTGAATGAAAGTCAAATCATTAGTAACCTGGTGTCAAGAGCTTCTCATTAGGTCTGTATAGTGAGACCCACAAACATCACCCTCCGCCTCCACAGACATTAGTGCTTCACAGGAATCATAAAAGCTTGTTAGGCAAATTGTAGCACACCTCAGATCCTCATTAGACATTATGGTAAAGAGCCGTGTTGAAACGACAGAGAAAGAGCAAAGTGAAGGGCAGATGGAGAGGACATGTGGAAGGACTGGTCAGCTGCAGCCTGATATATGAGTGGACACAATAAGCAAAAAAAAAAAAAAAAAGGGGAGGGGGGCTAGGCCAGCTTCTGCCACATGTGGACGTGAGCTGAGGGAGTGGGGGAAGGGAAAAACTGACCACACAGGCTCGGACACAGGGCTGTCTTTACTACAGCACAGAGAGAAGGAGAAGGGGGTGGGCAAAACCTAGTAAAAAAAAAAAAAAAGAAAAAGAAAAGTGTCAATATAAAAACAAAAATCTAAAATGAAAAAAATAAAATCCAACACTTCTGTCGGTGCTGGTTATTTAACATTGTGTTTGGATGTGTTTGTGAAAAAGACTCACTCTGGCTTTATTGTCATGTTATCTGGAGTTAGAAATGTTATATGCAACTTTCCAGATATGCTACAGTTATTTGATTGGTTAACAGCAATGTGGTATGGTGGACTGTTCAGACCAGGAGAAAAGGGGGAAGGGGAAAGAGGAGGGTGAAGGGAGGGTTTTCTCCTCAGCAGGCCTTCAGAGTTTTAGACTATGGTCTCTGCTTACATAACAATTTAACCCACATTTACTCTGTAAGCACGGAAAACAGAGGCAGCGGTGTGCATGCACAGTGGTTAGGGCTCCATTGTCCACCACCAGAGGAAACTAAATCCATGTATATTCATATCCCATTTCTCCTCTGATGTGTTCTGTATTGATCTTTCCCAGTGGTGCGAATTAACTCTAACTAATACAAATCACTGAATAATGTGCAAACAGCTGATAGGGTCATTTATCAGCACTGTAAGTAAGCATGTCCTCTCGCTGCTCTCACTCGTTTCTTTTATACTGGGAGTGGACAGCGTGTGTTGCGTGTATGGAGAGGATATGTGCTTTGTAAATAGATCTCAGGTTAGATTCCTGGCATTCCAGCAGCCTGACTCATCCGATAAATGACCAAGAGTCTCTCTGCCTGCTGGCCAGCTGAAGCTGAACGCTGCAGCAAAACCACAATATAGGAGTATACTTTTCCTCGGCCTGTGTGTGCATGTGTGTGTGTGTGTGTGTGTGTGTGTGTCCTCAGGAAATGTAAGCCTTTGTTTATTGTGAGTAGAGTAAAGGCACTAACAGAGGACCTTTCAGCTCAATAAGGGTGATTTTCTTCCACTCTCCTTCAAGCCAGCCTAGCCACCTCTGATGCTCCACAACCCCCAAATCCCATTCCAACCAGCCCCTTCCCCCATACGTACTTTCATCTAATTAACCCCTAATTACTCATACTGACCATGCAGTGGACCATGAGTCAAACTAGCCACCACTGACACACAGCCAACAAACATGACTTGCATAATCTCGTTTCTTTCACAGAGAAAATGATATAATGAGGCAACACTATTATAGAAATGCCAGAATTCGCTGCGTACTCTCAAACACAACTGCCATTCTGGTAAAGGTTCTTAGCACTGAAAATGGTGTTATTAGAATCTGTTGACAGTTGGACAAAGCACTAGATAACTCAGACCATGTCTTTTAATTTATCGCACTATCATTTACAGGCTTTACACACCACTGCACACACATATATATATATAGTGCATATTGCTGTTTGATGTACACCAGAGGCCAGGCCAGGCCTATGTCTATCACGAAAGACTGGGAAGATAGAAAAGTAGAGAATAAAGAGAGAATATTTACCACCAGGCTTTTTTTTTTTAACTTCACTTCCTACTTTGTTCAATTGTAGGGTGATTCATTGATCTACAATTATGGAAAAAATGACCAGACTATCAAAAGTCATTAAAAACAATGGTTATGTAATCAACTATGACCTCCTGTTTATATCATGTGACTCAGACAGACAGAAAATAAAACATGGAATGAATAAAAGCACTGTTTTTGTCAGTACAATGTCTTATATATTGATGTAAGAACTGAAGTGACTTGGGTGTTATCAAGAAAACAATATAAAATGGATAGATATCAGCTCTGAAATGAAACTATTCTGAGCATATTTTTGTTGTTGTTATCATTATATTTGCCCAAATAAATATACGTTTAGTTGTACCAGGCATGAAAATGAACAAGAAATTGAAGGGTGGTCTAATCATGTTTTCCACAACTGTATATTTGTGGTGAAACATGAGAATCTCCTGGTTCAGATTTTTTCCAAGTCAAACAATTGAAAAGATCATATTACGAGTAATTTCACTACGTTCAATCATGCTATTATGCTCAATCCAAGGAAAATTTGGACCTATGTTCAGCAGCAAACAAAGTTCATACTTATTACATAATGGTGTGATGTATCCCTGCCTCCTCAGCACTTTTTAGTTTACAGATCTGTGTGGTCCTGTGTAAACATCACAATACAAACAACATATTTACTAAGAGTTGTTCCAGCCAAAAAATTACTTCAAGCCATTTACAACATCGGCTCATATCATGTCACATGTTTCCTGTAACATCAATGTATTGATGCAGCAATAACCCTTTGGATTTCCTAAGGTACAGCTGACATGATAAAGAGCATCTGTGGTAAATTGATGAATCCTAGGTTACATTAAAAATTACATAATATGAAGCCATACTGAATGAATAGCAGCTGATATACAATCTTAAAAGTCAACTAATACGGGATATTTAAGGAATTATAATAATGTATGAAAAAAATGCTGCTTGAAATCTTTGTCTTTGACAAGATCATTGCTGATCTGTGCAAAGTTAACATTAAACTAGGCATATGAATCTTTTTTTTTAAATAGTTTTCCTTTAAAGTCAGTAATTCCAGAGTTGACACCTGATAATAGCAAATGGCTCTTATCCCAGCCAAGCTCTGCTGATATTGATGTCCTGCTGGAGTCCAACTGATAAATATAGCCAAATCATTTCCATATGTGGATATAGATGTGAGAAACATTAAATCAATATTAGTATATATTTGAGTTTTTGATATTACTAAATTGTGTTTTTTATTTCAATTTACAGACATTAGAAAATACATTAAAAACCTAGCTTCTGTAAAGATCTATATTTAACCCTTTCATGTACAAATTACACTGGTCTACAAGTAAAATGCTTCCGGATTAAAACTAATGACATTTTACCACATGTGTGTTACTGATAAGGAAAACTCAAGTCTTAAATGTTGGGTGGCTGAAGTCTCCAAGATAAGTCTTGGGTCAAAATGTGAAATTCTTAGAACTAACAAGAGAATAGGTTTTACTCCAAAGGAATTTTTGTCTCAGATCTACCAGATCTACTTCCAAACATAGTCTGCGTATGATGATATATTCACTTTATAGGTTCTTTCTATTGAACTATTTAGAAATTCATTGTATACATGTACATAAACCACCATATACGTGTAATAACACACCATCATTAAAACACTTTCATGATTTGTTTTCTGATTCATTGTATTTAGCACTTTTAATGTCAAAGCAGTCACTTTAAAAAAAAAATTGTAGAGCAGTGTTATTATGAAATTTGAGTGGAATTATTGCTCTCAAACAAAACTTTAATGTGTCTGAAATAATTATTTTGAGTGACATAAATATATTACGGTTGATTGTTTGTAATAACTTAAACACAACCAGAATCATAAAGAAATCACACCACACTACATTACACTACACTACACTATACTATACTACACTATACTACACGACACTATACTATACTACACTATACTACACTATACTATACTCTACTATACTACACTACACTATACTATACTACACTCTACTATACTATGCTACATTATACTATGCTATACTCTACTATACTACACTATACTATACTGCACTACACTATACTATACTACACTCTACTATACTATACTCTACTATACTACACTACACTATACTATACTACACTATACTATGCTATACTATACTACACTATACTACACTACACTATACTATACTACACTATACTATACTATATACTTACTGCGGTGCCGTGGCTAATACCAGTTATTTAATAATAAGTTATTATCTGATAGTGTAGGGGGGGAATTATGAATGACATAATTCATGCTGAAATTTCGGTGTTGCAGTGCTATAACTAGGGTAAAAAAACTGCTAATTTTAAGTTATTATTCCAAATATTGTTAGATATAAATAAAGACCAGGCACATAAGTGTTACTGCTAGACTGTTGATATAAGACTGTCTAAAGATGCCCAAATTTAGCATTCTGTTTCAGTTTTTTTCCCCTTCTTTTACAGTAAGGTTTCCATTTATGTGCCTATTGATGCACTGGTTGACCACCTCCGACAGTGGAGGCCCAGAGGAAACACTGGTGCGGTACAATACTAGGGTAATCATGGTTAAGGAGAGCTGTCACAGTATCAAGCCGGCTTAGTGCTCATCTTTGTCTCTTGGTAAGCCAAGCATGTGGTCAAGAATGGAGGGGTGCTTCAAAGTCCCAACCCAACACAACATGGTAGATTAGAGTTAGGGGCTCCCTCACTCATCCCTCCTAATACCCAAACCCTGCTCCCTAATATGCCCACTTTAACACAGATGTCTGATGCCAACACACACAAAAATAGGAGGTTTTACACAAAAATGCTCATTTGCTGTAAATTAGTTTGGTTGCAAAAAATTCTGTTTGGTGGAAATCAATTTGAAGAGGTCTCAAGTGAGCAGATTAGGACTACAATGGTGTTTACGGCACACAGCAGAGGCAGCATGGTAATTTTTCCAGTGTGTTGTTACAAATAGTGAACAGATTAGGAAGGATATCCATGGAACTTGTATCCATGTATATCCATAGCACCATACCAAACCTTAACTTTGTGATATTCAAATCCAAATTTTTTTTTTTTGTTCACTCTCTGAACAAAAGCCCCAGAATAAGGACTTAGCTCCCAGTGGAGATGCTTCTTTAATTCATGTCCATGACTGTGAGATTGTCACCAAGCACTGACACTCCGTTAAGCTTTGCCTCCTCTAATCCTTCATTAGTCTGGTTTCCTCAGTCTAGTCCTGAACTTATCCACAGCTTCTGGTTCACTCTTCCATCATCTGATCTCCAAGTGATCTGTCCGTCCCTCCAGTTTTTACATTCCTCTACTGAATTTTAATGAGGAGCCTAGACATAGTAGATTACTGCAGTTGAATATGTCTCAGATAGATTATAGACCATCTGGTGAGACCACTGAAAGCAAAGCGGCAAACGATTGGCAGCATGACCAGTGAGTATGACGATGACGACCCTGTATAAAATGTACGTAATACAGAATGAATGATAGAGACCTACTGAGGGTTGGTGTTTTTACCTCCTTCTGGTATGAACGGTGCACATTAATGTCCAAAATGCTCAAATTTGATTGGACAATTGGTCAGACTTGGACAGACCATTCTCATTTCCACCAGACTACAAATTATTTTATCCACTAAAGATAAAAGTAAAGAAAATACTGAGTAGTTGTTGTAAGAAATTATTAACCTGATTAACCTCTTACAGGAATTGTACCTGGCAGGTCAGTGGACACACTTTGAATGTGATGAACACACAAAATTAAAGTATGTCTCCTTTTGCTCTATTCAAACTCAGCATAATCATTTTTTTATATACCATCCACTGACCACTCCTGTAAGGTTTGGTTCAGCAAAAAGATTAATACCACTAGCTATGATTAGCTTACAAAAGCACAAATAACTGAACACACTGTGATTTTGTTTAATGTGTCTCTACAGCACTGCTGAACTACAAAAAGATATATTGCGCTATTAAGCAATTATGTATTTGGTGTAAACTAACTTCCTCCTGCAAAGTCAAAGAATGTCACTGGTGTTACATAGAAAAAGTAAGATGAGAAGTTGAGAGAATGCTATTACAAGAGTACTAATGTTCTGAAAGGATTGGATGAAAAGTTAAAAAGTCATTTGGTATGAGGTCCCCAAACCTTTCCGCTCAAGGTCTTTGCCTCGTCGGCCCATTTAGTAATTTCGCCATGAATTGTAGATGTAGTGTGAAATTACAATAAATCCACCTCCTCTGGTTGGGGTTTAGTATTTTCTTGAGCCGTTTCTTTAATTTTCTGCATTTCTGTCATTGATGTTTTCTCTTGCGGAAACATAGGCCTTTTTTATGCTTGTGTTGCTAATGTTTCTGCGCTATGACAGGACCAGGATTCCCTCGAGCATAGGGATTTTGAAGAATCAGGGTGGGGCTTGTGCTGGTTGAGAGCACTGCGATCCCTGGATTGGATGAGTGGGATTATTGGTTTGAAGGATCATTTAATTTAGGGATCAACATGTGGACCTTTCAAAGGCCCATCTGGTAGTCCTACATGTGACACCATTTGACATAATCCACATGTAGACTGTGTTTTACCTAATGTGTCATAAGCTCGTGTTTTAATAAATTAGCACCATCACCTACTACTGCATAGTGACATTTTAATAGCCAACATCTTTGTGAACAAGTCTGAAACAATGCTACGTTTAGATATAGGCAGTGTGACTTCCAGTTCAGTTGAAGTCCAGTTCAGTTGTAAGGCCCTCTGGCTCAGGCACGGGTTTGAGCAGTTTAATAATACTCTGCAATGCATGGAATGTCAGCCTAATGCCAGTTCAAAAAGACAAGGCCTACGAAAGCCAATCAAATCCCACAATCTCCAAAACAGTGGATTACTATGTTTTTAAGGCTGCAGATTTAATCACTCATGGCATATGAAAAACTGACATTTCTAACCTTTTTAGACAGTTAGCACACTTGTAATAGTGTCCATAGATGTGATTGGTTCAGTCTCTGACTATGATGAAAAATGACTCAGATCCCTCTTTGCACAATGACTCCGCCTTCTGTTCCCCTGTAGAGCAGACCCCTGAGGTTTGGGCTGAATTAGATCACACGCTTGGTGGGGGTGGCTTTGTGGACTAAGAGACTCACAGTGAGACAACAATGGCCCCAATGTAAGAGAAGCAAAAGCAGAGGGCAGCACGCAGGCTGATAGAGGCTTATCGCCGTGGAGACCAGGCTGGGGGCTATGTTGGCGGCTTCACATAAAGATTAGAACAGTTGTCCCCTGCCTCGATGAGACTTTCTAGAAAAGTAAGGCTAAGCACTGACATGATTCTGAGAAAAGGTCAGGTATTTAAGAGGACAAATAATACATGCATGAAGCCCAGTTGAGTTTGGGAGGATCAGGAAGGCAACACACGCCAAACTTGGTGAGCAACCATCATCTGATCAAGACTAAGATTTAAAAAAAAAAACAACAACAACAACAACAACATTGAAATACTGGGTGGTGACCTCCAGGTGGGTCACAGGAGATGTTATTAGGATTGTCATAAAAATGACAAGTATCTCAAAAAGTTTTCAACAGGAAACATGTTTTTTAACTAAAAAAAAATGCTAACACTCATTCTTGCCTTTCATTTGTTTTACTGATGAGCGAACAAGCCAGAGCCTGTCAATGTCACCTAAACACACAAACCTGGGCTAATTTATTAAGTATTTAATATATAATAATATATACATCAAACAAAGTTAGGATTTAGCAATAATACACCTACATGGCAGATTGATCAATTCAAGGTAGTAATAGAGAAAAGGTCAGGAACATTATTTAATACATAGTCTTATTCCTCTAACAATTTTTATTTTTTTTTTTTTTGGTTGCAACCTGACAGTTGGTTTCCAGTTTAGGTATCACCTTGTCTTGGAATTACTCTTTAGGGTGGCTATTCTCCAATATGTGGATTATAATCAAGCTCTATTTTAACATTCATGAGCATTATCCATGCTTTTGTCATTTCAAACTGAAACAGCAAATGAATCAAGTCTTTTTAAGTTTGTGTCAGACTGTCTTCGATCTGTTTTTTTCCCAAATGAAAGGTGTGTCATTGCAGATTGTCACTGTTGAAAAGGCAGTCCCTATAAAACAAAGTTGACTGAATCAGATGGTTTCGTATTTCGGTCTGTTTTGTCTGACTGTGTGTTGTTCTTTGGCCCTCTGGTAGGTCTGTTGAAGATGCACTGGTCTCCGGAGCACACCGCCCCCTTATCTCAGTGGCCTGAGCAGCACCTGGATGTTAGCTCTACCACCTCACCCCCCTCTGCCCACAAACATGAGTCCTATGCTGCAGCTGCACGACGCCCCTATGCCCCTGCAGGTTACCCATGGGCCAGTGATGACATATCAGCCCTCACCGCCTCCTCTCTGCTCAAACGCTACGCTGAGAAGTACTCTGGCCTGGAGCTCTCCTATGACCGCCCCGCCACTGGAGCGTACTCTGAGCCTGGAACTTTCATAAAAACTGAATCTGAGCCCTGGTCTCTGGGTCAGGGGATGGAGTGTTACCCTGGATTAGAGGCATTAACTGGCACCAAAGGGGGCTCTGCGGCTGTGGGGATCCCAGCCACAGGTAGTGTGACAGTGGTGAGTAGCAACCTGAGCTCTGATCCGGGCTACAGTGGTGCTGGATCCTGCACTGCCCCGTCATCTCAGGAATACCCTCCTGCCTACAACACCACATACCTGTCCCCAGGTTACTGCCCTCAGCCCAGCGCACTTCCCCCTGCCCCCCTCCACCCCCTGCAGGCACCGCCCACTCTAGTGCCCAGCTACAGTGCCAGTACTCCTGTCTACAACTACCCTCCAGGGTGTTACCCTCAAACCAGCTTGTCCTCTGGATACAGCCACCCCAGTGCCTCCTACCTGCCCTCTGGGATCAGTGCCCCCACTCCCCTGACCCCTAGACCCACTATGGTGGGGGGCAGCTACAGCTACCCATCTCACACCCTTGGAGGGAGCTCTGAGGCAGGGGCACTGGTGAAACGAAGGGCCTTTGAAATGGCAGATGAAAGACAGGAAGGCACAGACGTGGAAAACTCACGCTACAGAAAGTACGGCAATGGCCATGGAAACAGTCATAGTAAAAGTCATGGCAACGGGCACGGCAACGGCTACGATATGTCAGCTACAGACCCACAGGCCTACAAAGTGGGAAAGCCCCTGATGTCACCTCCATATGGCAGAGCAGGGGACTATAGCCCACCTTCAGGTCTTGCAGGAGAGAATGTATCAGGGGAGCACAGCTTTTCTCAGCAGCAGAGAATGTCTATGAAGATACCTGCATCGCACACACAATCTGAGGACCCCAGTGGGGGGCGCTGACAGTCCCATGTGAGAGGTTGCCTCAGTCTTTGAAACCTGGTGGAGCTCCTAATCTGAGCAGACATGGGGGTTTATTATATTAAAGATTGAAATTGTTAGTGAATAAGAGAGGGAAGGCTGGTATTTCTTGTGCATCTTTTTTTCATTTTCATTGTTCCAGTTTTTCCCAAAGATTTGCAGAGGTGTTTTGCCCTGTACAGTTAAGATAAGTCTTAGGCGTGAAGTCAGGGCATACTCTACACAGATAGCGTTAAGACAGTCGAAGTGTATGAGTGTCTGTTTCTCTCAGGATCTTATTTATTTCCTGTCTGCTACTGTGGTGGCAGCACTGCAATGTTGCTGTTTTAGATGTTGGTGTAATTATTTGTGGCCATTTGCATACATATCTTTATATAGGCCTGTGACTGCAATATACTTTATAACAGCATAAAAATATGTTCTGACCAAAAAGTAAGGAGAGCAATAACTAAAATAGTGACATTGCCATACCATTTCAGCACAATCACTGCTACTTTACACAGCTGATTTCAAGGTTTGAGGCACCTCTTGGCTTTGAGAATTGAATGTTTGCCTGCTTGCTGTTTTTCCACATCTTTATTCTTGGCAGTTTTCAGATTCTTTAATCACATTTTCCCTTGTTTGTTTGTTTTTTTCTCTAATCTGTACTCTGCCCCTTACTCTCAGTCTATTTCATTATTGAATTCAATTTCTTTTGTCCAATTTATATAAACTGAGCTGCTTATGAAATTACATAATAGCATAGATGGATAGGATATTTAACTCCTGTTCCTAAAACCAAGTCTGCAAACAATGCATTACCTGTTGCAGCTAATGGCTCATCTTTAACAAAAAAAAAAAAAAAATCAAGGACAAATTTTAAGTCAAAACATCCATCTGCACAAAATAGCAAACAGTACAAAAGAAATAAGTCTGTTTGTTTGTTTTTTTAACTTCATACCTCTGTTTGGATGTAGACACATATAAGGATGTGTCAGAAGATGATGCTTCTGCTCCATTTTTTTCAACATTACAATCTTTAAAAAATTCTGCTCGCCAAGTTCTTACTCTTTGATATGCATTCTCTTTACTTTTGCCTCTCAAAAGAATGATCTGTAGTTGTGTTATTGAATACTCAGGAAGATTATTGTTACCTCAGAATGATAAAATAAGAATGTATGTTATTACGTTAGGGTGTTTATAGGGAGCTTTATGAGCAAGATGAAGAGGAAATCATACTCTGAAGTCTTCAGGGAAACTTACAAGGCCTTTGATACAGACAGCAGAAAACATATATACATACATACACACAAACACACAAAAGAAAAAAAATACAGCCCACGCTGCTTCTTAGCTCTGGGAAATAAATTAGAGGTTTTTGTACCATGGCCTGAAATGTTGAATGTAATTCAGATTTTTTTTTTCTTTTTTTAAGGACAATACATGCCATAATGTACATCAATGATGTTTTTAGATATATTAAACATATTTTTTTTTCATGTATAGATGTAATTCTCTTATAGATTTTGGTGGAGAAAAGAATGACATATTAAGTGTTAGTGTAGTTAGCGGTGGGGAAATGGTTTTGTGGACAAAATGTCAAAACAAAGCACTCCTGATGGACAACATTAGACATCATAAGATGTACGTATAGTGCAGTACATGCTCTACATTAGGTATGTTTATTAAATGTCTTAACGTGTCCAATTTCCATTTCCAGTATCAGTATTTTGAAACTGCCTGACACAGTCTCACCAGTAAATCAGCTTTAAATCAGGCATGTATTGACACCATGAAGAAGGGAGATGTATGAGCACGGGTTTCTGTTTGCTTTTCTTTTTTAACAGACTACCTTTGTTGCTCTACTTGTGCATTCTCTTCATAAGCTGTGCCATACTATTATTTTTTGCTCTAGGGCTATAACAAACCTGAACAGAGTGGATCCTCTTTAATTGTAAGATTTAGTTTGAAGTTCAGTGTGATGAAAAGGTATTTTAATGCCATCTTTGGAAATTCAAGCACATAAAATCAAACTTAGTAAAAAAAAAAAAAAGGGGTTGATTGGGAAGGAATGTTCTCATCACACCAAAAATATATCTTTGAATAATGCCGAAGAAAAAAAAATACAAAAAAATGGTGTTAAGCATATAATAAACTATTTTTTACCCCCAGATTTTAAAGTATTTAAGCTCTTAGCAAGAACAATTGAATGCTCTTCATACCACATCATGAATGTGCTCTACACTTACCAACACACTGTGACAGTGTTTACTGTTTGATTTTTCTTTTCTTTTTTTTTTTTTTTTGGGGTGTTACTACGATTCACTGAAGTGGAACTTAATTAGTCAAGCAGATGGAAATGGGATTTCAGTGTTATCTTTGTGATTCAGTTGTACTTTTGTTGTATCTTGTACATTCTCTGTAACCATTTCTACCTCATTTTGAAGACATACATGGAAATATTTATTTCATGTCATTTCACATGCCAGTTGAGGAGCAATGTTTCTAATTCTTGACGGGTTATAGTCTACCTCACTAAAGACTGTTGTGTCATGGAAATGAAGATATCATACCAAAAACTCTTGACTTTGTCTTCTTTACTAGATAATATGAAAATGCCTTAAGAATTAATTTCTTTAACCAATAAAGACCCAAATATTCACAGGTGACACAAAGCATTAACAATTTAATACCTGTTGATCTAATAATCCTATCGATACATGTAAATAATAGGTAATAAAATACAGTTTGTCATCTTGTCATGGTCATCAGATATGACCTTTCAGGATGTTCAGAGGCTTTGTAGTGAATGTGCACCAGTACAACCTATGGAGTTTGAAAAATGACAGTAGATGCAGGCACTTGACTTTAGTTATTGATATCTTTTCTGAAAATGTCACTTTTTCTTCAGTTTTTTCTGTTTTACTTAATTTAGTTCATGAAAAGTGATTCATCAAATCCGAAAGCAATTTTGCTGATAGAAACTGCATCTATATTTAACAGGTCTCCAAGGGAGGTGCACATGGTTTGGATGCATAATTATGCACACATGGAAGTGGTTATTGTCCAATGAGACACTGAAATAATGAAAAGGGTTGCAGAGAACATACTTCTTTACCCTTGTGAACATTATTAGAATCACAAAAGAAAAACTAACTGAGATAATTGGATCACTCACTCACTGTTCCCATTAGTGCATTGGTGAATTTTCTGACTTTTCACAAACATCTATATGATCACTGATTTAAATATATGAGGAAAATACATGATTTACCCAGAAAAAGGCAAAATACAGAGGATTATATTATAATAAATGGTGATAAATCACTTAAAGGTTAAATAGAGAGAAAAATTCATTTGAGATCTGCTGCAAAGTAGCGCTGGGTCTTTATAGGTTAATATTTCTTAGATACAAATAGGCTGGACCACATTGAAATGAACAACAGTTGTTTTAACATTTTGTACATTGTTACACGTCTAAAGTAATCCTGAACATGTTCAATTACAATGTACTTCGAGTATTGCATTACATTTTGGGTAATCATCAGTTCATTTGTACAAACACAGGGATGATTCACACTCTCCTCTTACAATGATCAGTCACGTCTGTTTTGTTGAAAATACTGTAGCATCCTATAATTACTGTGATTTTTTTTTTTTTTTTTTTTTGTAGTTCTACAATTTTAATAAATGCATCAAAGCACTGCATTACTGTAAAGAAATGGAAAAATAAATTACAAAATAAGCATAAACAGCCAATTGCCGACTGGACACTTTATTGTTAAAATATAATGAAGTATGTAATAATAATAATAAATAATAATAAAAATTAGTAATAATAAAAGGCTAAATATAAACAGGCTTCATTTAACTTCATTTAAATATTTTTATGGCTCCAGCTACATTTTAAGAAAAGATGCTAACTCCTGTATTGTTTCATTTTTAAGTGGTAAATTTTAAAATTGTTCTCAAACAGACATATTCACCTGGACATGTAAATATTATCATGGCCTTGGTCTGTTATTGTTGTTAAAGAAGGGCAAGGGCCAAGGCCAGACTCATTACTGCTGCAGCTTCACGAAAGGAGGATTTTTTTTCTATCATTGCAAAACAATACAGTTGAGCTTTGGTAAATGTACAGTATGTAGCTGACCATATGTCCTTGAAAGAGTGATGGGCAATATAACAAAAATTTAAAAAAAGAATGTTATGGATGATTTTATATTTTGATACGATTTTTAAATAAATTTCTGTCCACATGAAGTGAAGACAAAAATAACAGTATTTTGCATATTTAACTGGAAGCTGATTTTGCCATTTGGACATTTTACTGCTTTAGAGAAAGAAAAACCTCTCTTAATTGAATTAATTTGATACAGTTCACTGTCCTCCATTAGAATGTGAAATATTTTATTCAAGCTACACATTTGGGCAGCATTAACAGAGCCATTACTATATTGCAAGTAAAATAAAAAGCAATTAGACAAATCTGATATGTGTTGATTTAAAAACCACAGGAAGAGTGGGGAAGACTCTTTTTATTACCTCTTTACAAGGAAGTGGAGGTCAAATGGCAGCTTGGGACAGATGTCTGAAATATTTGTCCTTTATAGCCTTACTTCAACATTTAAGTAATTACCAAAATCGGTGTCCAAAACCTTTTTTTTTTTTTTTTTTTTTTAAAAATACCTTTTGACCAAATTTATTACTTTTTAAGGCCATTAAATTTTGCATTTTTCTTCCAA
>JAPTYR010000025.1:26465868-26482714 GCA_029814505.1 Siphamia roseigaster | reverse complement strand
TGTCATCCTTTACAATATAATCAATGTATGGCGTCTGATAAGGTTTTCCTCCTCATTTCTCTGTCGTGGTTATATCCTTTTATTCTGGTTCTCATTTTAATATCATTATCTGCTCCTTTACATCTATGTGGAAACATTATTCATAGAGTTTGTTGTAGTAATTACTCTGTCGTTAAACTGGCCTGTTCTGACACCACAGTCAATAACATCTACGGACTCATGCTAACTATTACGATGGTTATTATTCCCTTTTGGTTCATCATCTACACCTACGTGAGGATCCTTAAAGTGTGTTTTTCTGGATCTAAACAGACCAGACATAAAGCTGTCACTACCTGTATACCTCACCTGGCTTCAGTCACTAACTATTGCTTCGGGGCTTGTTTTGAAGTCATCCAGAGCAGGTTTAACATGGACGATGTGCCCGATATATTGAGGATATTTCTATCAATATACTGGATCACATTTCAGCCACTATTTAACCCTTTAATGTACGGACTGAACATGTCTAAAATCCGTATTATATGTAAAAATCTCTTTCCATTCGGACGGAGTTAAAAGAAATAAAATTAAATGGATGATTCTGATTCATCTGCTGTCACCTGTATCATGTTTTAATTTAACTCTTTAGGTCATGAGCCTATTTTGGCTGTTTTTAATACTTTTGATTTTATATGTTCTCCTGAGACCCAGGAAAGAAAAAATTTTACTTATATATTTTTTTTACATTTAATAATTGTCTTGATTAGAAATTACATAATGCAGCAGTTTTTCTGATGCATTTTTTTTAAATATTTTTTTTTTCTTATTTTTTAATACAATGTCCTTTGCAACACACAGCATTTTAAAACTAAAATAGTGAAACTTATGTATCTTACAGATGACAAAAATGCATTGCTCAGTCTCAGGAGGATATTACAAACTGTTATATGCTTTGATATAAACATGTTTGACTATTCATAGTAAGTCATTTACTAAGTGGCATAGTCATAGTTGTCTTGAGGTTTTAGTGCCACTAGAGGGCGTTAGATGGCTGAGAGAAGTCATGTGAGACTGTGGGTCTGTGGGAAAGGTTAATATAAATCCAGTAGTTAACAGCTCTGATTCTTTCAGGGTCAGGGACTGTGTTCGCAGAGAGATCTTAGACCACAATGAAAATAAAATAACCAAATGTCTGATGGCTGTCTGCTTTCTCAAGGCGGAAAAGACTTGACATAGATACAGGAAAACTGGATAAACAAAAGTACTACCTCACAGACACACTTGATCAGCAGTATTACATATCCACATATTATTGATCCCCTGAAGACATACTTTATCTATACACCCCTTATCCTCATAACACACACACACACACAGACTCACACACACATACACTTCCCTCCCTTTCTCCTTTACACAAGCTCCCACACCAACGTCCTACTTAAATCACTTCCCGTCACTGCAGTGAAGTCTTGTTCTTCAGCTGGATGCAACGAGTCCAGAAGTTAATACACAACAACTGAGAGATATTTATGTGTTCAATCAAGGGAACAAATAAACAAGGAACAGAACTGGAGATAGAACATGTCATGTTTTTCCATACAAAATAAAAAAAAAATAACATTTGCATAATTATATAATACCATAATTCTATAATAAGAGTAATAAGCCGCTGTAATCCCATGTGACTATGCTGTTGGCTATGGTTTCACACGGTATAAAATAAGAAATGCACTGGATAAACATGCGCCAATGCAGGTAGGTGAATTTCAATCCATAGCAACAGACAAACATTTTACTGCGTGTACCTGTCTTTATTGTTCTGATTTCTTTTCATCTTCTAGCTGTGGTTCTCTCTGCCTCTGCTTGCTGTGGGTAAGGAGGTGTTATACAGTGCACTGTACAGTCTGAGCCTATTGGGAACATGCTGCTGACTCAGCCCAGGCCACTGCATTCATCTATCTGCACTGCAGTGCTGTCTCTGCTTACCCCCCTCTCCTTCCCTCATTCAGTGCACCACCGCACACACAGGACAGGGAAGGGAAGGGAAGGAAAGAAGTGTACACATGCACGCACACACACCTGCTTTTAAAGTCATCTCAGTATGGTTGCACCATGACACGCCCAACTACATCTTACACAACAATCTTAAAAAAAAAAAAAAAACAAAGAGAGAAATTTAGCCCATTCTCAAATATTTTGTATTATTATCATCAACTATGGATCTGAACCTTCCTTACAATATCATTTACAAGCATTTTTGGAAAAATAACTGAACAAAAACACTTTCTTTAGTGTGTAAATGTGGACCACACAATGGGTAAAAACCTTACAAACAAGTAAGCTAATTAGCATCCATTTTCAGACATGATGGATCATATTCTGAATGATGAAATGACAATGATTCAGGTTTCCAAAAACGACACCAGTCAGAGGTGTAACTGGAAGGCTGCTTTATTGTTTGGAAATAGTTTCGTGCTCAAATGAAGACATTCTTTCACTGATTCTCATTTAATTGTCCCATGTGGTTGTGCAACACACGTCCTCTCTCTGACTGTATTAGTGGCAAGAGATAATGACAGTCAAAAGGTTGTTGTTGTTTTTTTTCTTTTAGTTAGCCTATTTTCAGCAAATAAAGTAATTTATCTCATTCATGCTACAAAAGAATGGCCTCATATACCAATTGATAAAAGAATGTTTGGAAATGAACTTAAGTGTAAAACTGAAGGCAAGCTGTTCTCTTACTAGCACCAGTAGAGCCAGTAAACAGAACACAGAGAGAGAGCACTTGTACTACATGACTCTACAAGATGTTAGTCCAGACAGTCTAATCTAGGTGGTGAGTTTACAGTTTACAAGTTAATTTTGAACTCAATACATCATTTCCATCGTGCTCCATTTTGATTCACTTTCATGGGTTTTGAGATCCTCATTTCTGATTTTACTGACAGACTAAATAGGAAGCTAAAAAGGCACGTGCCGTTAAGAGATATTGCACCATAAACAAACACACAGACATTTAAGACAACTAACCCTTAAATCATTAGATATATCATATTGAAAGTGACAGCAAAATTAAAATTCAACTCCAAACTTCAGCAGTGTGTTAAGGGGGGAAACATGGAGGAGCGTTAGAGCGGAAATGAGCAAAAACTTGTCACACAAAGTGAGCTGTGGCTCATACTGGGGCATACTGGTTTACCAGCCATCACCTGCAAAAGGCTATGAGTGTGAATAAGTGCGTGTGTGTGTGTGTGTGAGTGTGTGTGCGCGCGCGTGTGTGTGTGTGTGTGTGTGTGTGTGTGTGAGGGGGGGTGGTGGTTCTGTCTGCATCTGTATTTCTTTGTGTATAATATAGGAAACGGGGGCAAGACATCTTCACACATGTACAAAAGGGTATGCTGGTAGTGCAATCCTCTCACCAAGGCAGGCTCCACAATTCTCAGCAAGCAGCCAGTACAACACCATGCATTGTACACCCGAACCCAGTATGCAGAATTGCTGGGCAGGCCAGAGGTTTGGTTAATCTCTGAACATACCACAGAAAGAAAGAAGCATGATCAGTTACACTCTGTGGTTCTGGTTTCACCTCAATGCAAGGAGTGGACAGGAGAGTTGAGTAACAGACATTGTTCTAATGTGTATATCTATATATATACTATATATATATGTAAGAATATATATATATATAATATATATGTAATATATCTCTGTATATGTATGTATTGATTTATACAGTTTTAAATACAATTTCTGCTTTTTAGTATAGATTCTTTTCTCTTGCTTCCCTCTTTTGTGAAAAGTGGCTCAAAAAACGCTACTCCATCTAACAAATGTGTCACAGCCTAACAAGTGTGACAAAGGGTGTCAGCTGGAAGCCATTCTATTTATGGTTATTAATATTTAGTGTTAGATTAATAGCTGTAGTTTTTTAAGTAATCCTGTATTTACAAAAAACTACACATGCCGTTAAAACAAAATAATATATTACATTATTTATAGTTTCTTAAAAAGTCCATTCTTTGCTTTTGCAGTTTGTGCCGTATAGAACATAGCCTGAACAGTTTTTTTTATTTTCATTTTTTCCAAATGGATGGATGTGTATCTAGTTTTTTTTTCTTCTGTCTTTCTTTTGGTAAGTCACATCTGTTTATTTGTGGTGATCCTGGAGAAAATGGACGGCAGTAGCTTTTATGCTTATCATTCAGAGTTTTATTTGGTTCAAGTTAACACCCACACTGATTTTGGAGATCTCATGCAGCAACTGGACCATTAAAACTTCAGAAGGGATGAGGGAGTTATTCAAACAGGAAGTGACATCACTGCACAACAGGAAGTGCAAAAGCTCTGGCGTGATGCTTAGGCTCACAATACCATTAGAATGCATCCAGTGCTCTGTTGAGTATTTGGTATTTGTTATGCAGTAGAGCAACGTGAAGAAAAATGAGAGGCTCAGAGAGACATGTTGGTGTTGTTATTGTTGATATTGAAATCTGGGGCTGTTACTATACTGAGCGTGCCACTTCTGCTTCAGGAAGAATCAAGTGTGCTGCTCAACCCAACGTATCCTGATTCACTCTTATGACATCTCCTCACAGTCTGTCTTGTATCTATGATTGCTTTTTGGGGTGAACGCTATTAATTTGTTTACTTGAAATTAACTGAGACCAGACTACAGTCCATAATGACTTAACCACAAATGTTATCCACTATCAAATAAATCTATCAAATAAATGCCGCCATAACAAGTGAGTGACGTGTAGCTGTTTCACTGAGATGCTTCTAGCCCTATAATTCTAAGCGTCATAAGCAGGAAGCTCTAAACTGGCCCCTGACCAGGTGGCCGCCAAAAATAAGACAGCCAGCCAAGATCATTGTCCATCACCATGGCATATAACACAAAAAAGTAAAAGATGATTTCAAAAATACTCCCCTCACATTCACTTGCATTTTGTTGCAGAGCTCATAATAGTACAGCTATAGTATCTCCTGAGAAAAAGGGATGAATTTTTCAAGCATTGCATACATTTCTAGGGTCTTTCTGTCTAGTAATGACAGCAGAAAACAGAATGGGCAGGGCACACTTCACCCAATCCCACTCCATGGACAAAGGGCAACAAGGGATAACAAGGCAGATCTCTTTGGCTTCTCCACACACAATGTTCTCATCAGCCATTCACAATTTTCTGCTTCTTGGTAAAACAGGATTCTACTTCCACCCAACAATGTTCCAGCACAAGACCACTTCCCACAACATCGCTTACATGTGGCTTATAAAATTGTGTAAAATAAGGCTCATCACCCATCAAAACATGATAATTACTTCAGGGAACAAAACAAAACAAAATAAAACAAAACAAAACACACATTGATGTAAATCAGCAGTAGGACATTAAATGATGTAAAATAAACACAACTTTTCTCAAGCCCTTTCAGAAAGGTCTAACCACCCAGAGAGAAACATCAGAAATAGAAAGGAGTTTGCCATACCTGTGAAATCCCCACTAACCGTTTATAACTGACAGTAGGATTCCCAAAATGCCCGTGCACACACAACTAAAGGCAGATGGTATGGAACATTACATTGGTGCATACAAATTATAAATATAAACCTTTAGATTCAAAGTGTTGCGCCCTTGAAATTAACAGACATTTAAGTCCCATGATACACACAGACATTTGTTTACACATCTTACATACTCAAAATCTCCAGAGCAGCAAATAATTGTTAGGATTTTACCCACTGATCCGCGATGGCGATGTTATTCACCAATAAATCCCATTCTTCTGTCAATAGAGGCAACAGTTTAAACATACAGTAGTTGTTTGAAATGTGTCGAGTAATGAGAGAAAAATTCAGATTCATTTTGATTTATCAACCCCCATATCACTTATCTTTGTTAAACAAATTACTCTGAACTCTGAACTTTCAAATTTTGACAGTGTCTCGATCTTATAGTCGATCCACTCTTGTGGTCTGAGTATTAGTGTCTTGTGGACTATGATAATTCATGCAAGATTTCTGATCAAAACATGCCATCATGCAAGTCATTTCTATGCATTGAACAAGCACAATTATTTATGTAGTTGTTTGGAAATCTTTCTGAGTAAATGTAAGCCCTTGGCCCGAGTTGACCCCATAATAAACAGACCCTTAACCAATTGGTGTGAAAGCCCATGTAAAAAAAGCATTTTGATGTGGGTATAACAAAGATAAAATGAGTAGAAGAGTTAAGTGACATGGGCAAAAATGTTGAATATTGTTCTTTTTTTTCATCTGTTTGCATTTTTGCTGCTTAAATTAACAATTTTTAGCTTTACTAAAACAAAAAATGCTTCCAGCACTCTCTGTCATTTGTGTCTGTCTTTCACTCACCAGTCATCTTTCTGTTTGCTCAGTTAGAGTGAGTGTCATTTTGCTCTTCTATACATTTCAGTACTAAATGACACCATGTCACTCATTGGCTGCTTCAAGAGAACAGCATCAAGAAGCATCCTTATGTCTCCGTCACAACAGTGTTTTTCATAGGAATCCATTGCTTGCATCCAGGTGCTTGATTCAACAAGTTTTTTTTCTTTCATTCCACCTCCTGGTGTAGAGTTGTCTTATCAGTGGTAAGTGAGCAATCTGTATATCAGCAGACACAGACACGTCCTTGTCTGCGAGTCATTCTCTTTTGTTAAGATAAGTAGTCTAGGTACAACAATGTCACACAGTATGCTGAATTTGTTTGGTTTGAGTGAAGTTCAAGAGTTTTCAAGCCGTAACAGACCGAGCTGCTTCCTTCTGCATTAATACAAGAATGAAGTCTGTAAACAAAATTACTGAATATTATTTTTTCTGACTTGCAAATGAAATAATCTGTACATCTGTGTGAGTGAGTTTCCTCTCGTTTTGCTTGAAGTTATATTATTATAATTTTCAGTGTTATTACTGTGATTATTATTCCCAACACTCTTTAACATTTGGATTCCCTGATGTCTTTTTGGTTTCTACCTTTCTCTTTCCTCCCTCCTTTGCCCTCATTGTTGTCATCCTGCTTCTCCTTGTCAGGTTTGGTTACACTGTCATAAGAGGGCAGGGAGGCAGTGGAGGGAGTGCCCTCCTTCTTTTCTTGTTCCTGATTGTTCCCGCCATTTTCCACTTTGTTATTAGCTGGTTTGCGCTTACAGACAAAACCCCGCCTGGCCAGGTAGGCACGGTAGGCTCTCTGAATAATTCTGGCTGACACATCCTCCTGCTTGCGCCTTAGAGTTGTGGTGATAGGCTCATAAGAGACCTTGGAAGGATTGGCTGCCACAAAACGCTCCTCCATCTGTTGCCTCAACATGTCCAACTCGCCACTGTCACCCAGCACACGCTTGGTGAAGGCAAACAGGATATCCAGGCAGTGGATGCGGTCACCACTCACCATAGGCATGTCCATGGCGATCAGTTCAATGGTGTTAGGCTTGGGGACACGCAGTGGATGTTCAAGTGCATCAGCAAAGTCAGAAAGTTTAGCATAGGTGATGAACTGGGAGGCATCAGGGTCAAACTTCTCCCAAATCTCATAAAAGGTCTCAAAGTCATCCTCACTTAGTGGATCAGCACTCTCCTCTGTGGCCACACTGAAGTTCTCCAAGATGATGGCGATGTACATATTGACCACAATTAGGAAAGAAATGATGATGTACATTACGAAGAAGAAGATGCCCACAGAGGGGTTGCCACAGTCTCCTGTGGCGGGAGTACCAGCATTCTCCAAGAGGGGGTCACAGTCTGGAGGATAATTAAGAATGGGCAACAAAAGACCATCCCAGCCAGCTGATGTGGTGATCATAAACAGAATAATCATACTGTTGCCGAAGGTCTCAAAGTTGTACATGTCATCAATTCCAGCACCGTGTTTCACATAGCCAAAGTTGGACATGCCAAAGATAGAGAAAATGAACATAACCAGGAAAAGTAGAAGGCCAATGTTGAACAGGGCAGGGAGTGACATCATGAGGGCAAACAACAGAGTTCTGATTCCTTTGGCTCCTTTAATGAGACGCAGGATTCTGCCAATACGGGCCAGACGAATCACCCTGAACAGGGTTGGTGACACAAAGTACTTTTCAATCAGGTCAGCCAGGAACATTCCTGAAGTTAAAAGAGAGTAAAAATAGAAGACAACATATTGGTTAAGAAATGCTACTAAAATACTTGATTACTAATACATATTACAGTATCATTATCCATACAAGGAAGAACAGCAGCTCATTGATTTCTTCATTTTCACAAAACTATGAGAAAAACAGAAAACCAAAAATAAAGTGATTACAAAAACATTAATTTAGAGTATATCACTTAAAACGAAAAAATGCTGTATTTTTGTTACCCCAGAAACAAATCAGTGGGTGCAGATCCCCTTAATGGTGTCTACCATGTTGCACTGTTGTGTTTTTACAGTAGTTGATTTTTGCTCTTTTTTTCTGTTTAGGTGGCTTCCAGTTTTAAGTTATATTACTGTCACCACTGTAGGTGAAGGTAAGTCAGCAGTATTCACTTGGTGGCAATGTGGTACTTCACCATTCACTACATGACGGGAACAGACATCTCTAACCCCTAACCTGGACAAACAGAGCAAAACTTGTGTGACCGGTGCTGATATGAACCAAGGAAAGGTAGAAAATATGTTTCGGCATCACGGTGTTCAGGCTCAATTTTATTCACAATGTGTGCTGTTGAGAAGCTTCAAACTCCTATCTCCATACATATCCTATCACTACGTCATATACTTGCCTACAATTGAAAGGATGACCACAACCACGTCAAAGATGTTCCACCCATTGGTGAAGTAGTAGTGACGCAGTGCAAACAGCTTGAGTAAAAACTCGCCAGTGAAGATCACAATGAAGATGAAGTTGACCCAGTAAAGCACTTCTTCTGTCTCTTTTGACTGATCGTCTGTTTCCACCATCATAGTGACCATGTTAAGGCAGATCATGATCATGATGGAGATGTCAAACACTTGCTGAGTCACAAAGTCAAACACCATGCCCTGGATGTTGTTCTAAGGACAAAAAAAAAACAGGAAGTGGGAGAAAATTTAATTTAAAGTATTTTTTCTTAAGAATGGGTCTCTTTGAATTTAGCTTTTTGATGGAGGAGATCCACACAGTGAAACACAACTAACCTGTGGTCGGGGTATTGGTTTCTGTGGTTTCTTCGATCCCAGCTTCTTCATGGCATTGTAGTATTTCTTCTGCTCTTCTGTCATGAAAATATCCTGACCTCCAAAGTAAAGGGACAAAAACAGTTTGGTTATAATCAGTTCATGTGACTCTTTTGACAAGTGCTATATGTTGCTTTGCTAAGATTGTCAGATTGTAATGTTACATGGATATATTATAGATGCTAAGACTGATATCACTCTTCCATGTGCTATTAGCTGTTAATGTAATTTAGGATTAGGCATAGACACATAAATAATGAAATATCAAGGGTATCAGGAAGTAAAATTGAGAAAAATAAATCTTATCTTTTTCTTTTGCTGGTTGAAATTATCAATGATGACACCAATGAAGAGATTTAGAGTGAAGAAGGAGCCGAAGATGATGAAGATGACAAAGTAGATGTACATGTATAAGTTGTCCTCATAGAGAGGCTGGTCCTCCACCTGTGATGACATAAAAGTGAAAAATACACAAACTTGAACACACCTTGATCTTTAAGTGAAACGTGTAAAAAGCTTACCTTTCTAGAATCTATGGCTGCATACATAATATCCATCCAGCCTTTGAATGTTGCCTGTAAGTGGGCAGGGGGAAAAAGGATTAACAGGTGTAATGCAATCAGTGGAGAGAAACACATGTGAACCAACACAACAAAGCTTTCTCACCACTTGCAGAAGAGCCAAGTATCCTGCGCCCACATTGTCAAAATTGATCTTGACATTCTTCCATCTGACTTCGGTGAAATTTTGATTAATAAGCGCAAAACATTCCGTTTTGTTGTTGACGTCATCAGGTTGAAAGTACTCCTCGGCTGTCTCATTAAAACAGTAGTAATACTTTCCAGCAAAAAGGTTTACACCCATAATGCTGAAGATGAGCCAGAAAATTAGACACACCAGCAGTACATTCATGATGGAGGGGATGGCACCGACCAAGGCATTCACCACAACCTGAGGAGAACAAGAAAACACAACCACTGTAACGTGATCATCACACAACAGCTGCATAGTCACACATAAATACAGCAACACACTTACATGGAAATGCAGATTCTGTCTTCATTAGAGCCACAATATGCATCACCTTAACAAAACACTTATTTAAATGTCCTTTTGTGTTCGATACGTAAAATTAGTTACAGATAAACTGACAAGCATTCTGAAATGGCGACTGTATATGCCAGTTATCTGAGATTTACAAATATTGACGAATGAGAGTGAATTTATATATATATATGAAAGTGTAATCTGTACTGTGCTGATGCAGGGGAAATCCATAACTTTTGCCTAAGGAGGACATTTTATGAATGTGCATTTCCAAGAACAGAGATGAGGTAACAGAAAGACAAATTATAACCAAAATCATACAGGCAACATCAAATGTTTACACTCTCTGGATTTACCTTCTTATTGTATTGTTAAGTCACATAACATGCTATAGAGTCAATGCACACACTTGTTCAGCTTATATGAGCACTATACAGAGGTGATCATAACAAATCATGGTAAAGAAATTCACTGAGGAATGGTGAGCAAGGATGGCAGGAAAGGGAGGGTATGCAACCAGAAGTTTGTTGATCTTCCAGTGTGACAATGCCAAAGCCAAACTGTGATAAGATCAAATAACAGGACACTTGAGGCAGAGTGACAGGCAGGAGATGCTGAGTTTAGACACTGACAAGACTATTTTCCTGCCCAGCAACAACCAGAGACTGAACCAACCCATCATACATGCAATGTTTAGAGGAATTATCACTGTAGAAAGATAATTCCTATTCCAAAGCTCAGTGCATAGATAGTCAAGGGTTACAATTCTAATAGTTTTGATGTGTATACTGTATACAGTTAAACACAGATTAATGGTGTGCAGACATTTTCAGTCTGTAATGTGTTAAAAATGTGAACACATTACCAATTCCACAAATTTCGATCTCAAGGTCGGTTCCTATATCAATGTTGTGATCAGTCATATGAGACCTGGGTAGTTCTGTAAATGACTTAACAGTAGTGGTTTGAGTGACTATTTTTAATCCATGTTATTCCTGTTGTTGGGTGTGAACAGGTTTTGTATGATCGTACCAACCTCCAGTTGCTGTCTGAGGATAGTACTGAAATATTCAGAGCTAAATTATCATTCTAATTTTTTGTATCATTCAGGTCAATGTTTATTGTTTATTATTTCATAAGGCATGGAACATATTTTTAAAGCGCTGATGTTAATATTGTGATCAGATAATCGCAAAATGCCTCATTAGGACTAAATTTATAACAAAAATGAAATGAAATATGGTAAATCAAATCAGATGTATTATGACCATCTGAGATGATCTGCATCCATGCAAAAAGCGTCTGTTTGATAAGAGGGGATCACTTCAAATTTATTCTTTCAATTGCCTTATTCTATCATCTCCAGCATGCGTAAAAACATTATGCAGCATGCAGAAGGACCAGCTGCCTGGTATCTTGGGTCTTACCCTCATCCCTTCAAAACGTGACAGGGCCCTGAGGGGTCTCAAGGCCCTCAGTGTCCTGAGTGATTTAATCGGGCCTAGATCGGAGAAGCCCAACGCATTAGCTATAAGGCTGACTATAGACACCTACACAGATAGGGACAGAGGGAGAGGGACAGACAGAGGCAAAGGGAGACAGGACCCACATAGTTAGAGGGAATATAGAGAGAAAGGTAGACCCTAAATATACTGATGATTTACAGATAGATAGATATAAGGACATATAAACTTTCTGTATGTGTAAGTATATGCATGTAACAGAACTGAGAGTATGAGGTTAAACAGGAGTTAATTCAATATGCAAAAGTCAATAAATTGTGCATGACCCAGAATTTTTGTGTTTGCTTATGTTTGTGTTTGGTTTAGTTTGGCAAGCCAGTCTAGCGTGATAACCAGCTTAACAGCACAGTGAGCACACCTGGAAAGAAACTTGTGGTTGACACAGTGAAAGGGAGAGAAGATAAAGAGTCAAACAAAGGGAAAAAAATTAGAGGAGAGATGTTTTCACAAACACTAAATCAATGTGACACAATTTTATAGACACAGTACACGGTACAAAACGGTACAGATTCCACACCAGAGCATCTTACTTAAAGAGGGGAGAGAAAACGCAGTGGGTTGAGGACAACTTTCAGGGTTAGAAAGAGAGGATAACCTGTGAAAGTAGGAGTCCCAACACAGCACATAAATCTTACCCTGAACCCTCAAACATGGACCCTCAGGGCCTCCACAGCTGCAACACCTCTCTTAACTTAAAGAGAGACAGAGTTATAGGCACCTGCTGTGAAAGAGAGAACAGGGCAAAATTAACGTAGAGATTTGCATGGAAAAGGTATGTTATGACCCTATTACATGTTTTCTGTTGGACATTTATTGATGGGTCTCAAGGCATTTCATCTCAGCACATCACCTGGAGATTTTTTTTTTCCACATTCCTGTTGCAACAGGAAATGAAATTAGCATTTTGAAAACACACCAATTCTACTCTCAGTATAGAAGCAGTTCATGTTGTGCCTATATCGATATAACACGACAAACAAATATAACAAATTTACATCATTACAGTGGTTATATTGATGTACATTGGTTGATAAATTACTGGTTTTCTGCTCCTTCCAGGTTAGATCTTATTTATCAGAGGTTAGCCATTTAGCTTCAGTATAATATAGAATAGTATTTCATAGGGCGTTTTTCCTTTTTCAAAAACAGATGCACTGAAAATTTTAAATGACAAAGTCAACAGTAATTGTTGAGTCTGACAACACTGAATGACTCAGCATCCCTTGGCTAAGCAGAAGCTCAGTAGATATTAAAAGGATGGTGCCTGAGGGTCTTATTAATTTCCTGGTTATATCACATCACATCTTTTACCATCTAAACTGCTCTGAATGCATGTTTCCACACCATATTGACTCCAAGACGGTATCCTGCCCCATATTTTCAACAGTAAGTTGCAGCACTTTAATGGCTGGTGACTAGGGTCCACAAAGCACTGCAGCAAAACCTGCATATCACATAGGAAATAAATAAAATATGGCTCTCAAGCTGTCAGTAATTAATATTCAGTTAGAACTCAAAAACACAATACTTACTTAGTTATCAGAAGCATTTAGATCTCAAAGGTATTAACACAGTAGACCATTTCTTAGAGATACTGCCTCATTTGATCAACTTCCTCAATATCATATAATCACATGTGTTCCATTTTCTGCCAGTTGAAATAATCACACCAGTATATGAAGCATAACCAAAAATGTAAAAACCATTATTGCGATTAAACTGTATGTATCATTTGTCACATTTGAAAAACATATTCATCACTTTGAGTTAAATTTGAAAAGGTTGAGTTGAAAGACATTTAGTTCTGAACAACATTAGTGTCATTACATATTTTTTTTTACCTTGGCAAAATACACCAAAATTCTAAGCTTTTACTTTTTCCCACCATGCATACACTGAACTATATGGATTTTTTTAATGTGCAATATGTGCATTTAAAAAAAAAAAAAAACACTTAATATGTCTATAAACTTTGAGATTTTTAAATGCAGTCAGGTATACGGTCACACTTAATGGTTAAGTTGATCAGTGAAACAGTCTCTCATATCCTAGTTGTATTTGTCTAGTGTGGCAATGACTTTTATAAATGGCAAAGCTCTATTAGTAAACAAACACTTAAAATAATGTACTAAAGTACTTACATCCACAATGAAGAAGTCCAGCCAACACCAGGCGTTAGTGAAGTACTTGACAAAACCATAGGCCACCCATTTCAGTAACATCTCCAGGATGAAGATGTAGGTAAACACTCGATCAGCATACTCCAGAATAATACGAACTGTCTTCCTCTGCTCAATGTACACATCCTCGAAAGCCTAAGAAGAAATGCACGTAGACAAGAGATTATTTAACCCCTTTTAACTTCCATACTTGAGAGTTTATTCATAGTTATTTTTTTTTTCTTAAATGACACTAAAGAATGGAATGTCTGAACTATTTTGATTTCAAAACTATTTATGACAGGTTAACCCTGAAATTCCTCCTTAATTTTGAGGCCATTATGTCATTTAAATATTGAACAATAAAAAAGATTTTGCCAAGACAAGTCTGACTGATCATTCTCCCAGTTTTTCTGTTCACCATTGAGTCCATTCTTTAGTACGGTGTTGATCTGGCCACAGGCCTCCCCTCAGCCAGAAAGCTGCAAACCTAAGCTAGATTTGTAGGTTGAAAGGTTGGTGCATTACAGCACTTTGCTGTCCATTAGCAACAATCATATCAAGAACAGCTGCAGAAGGAAAAAAACTAGATGATCTTGCTTGCCCACTTCCCTATAAGGGTGGGAATTTCAGTCTCTCTGAGTGAAAGTTAAATTCGCAGTTCAGTGTCTAGGAATTATTATTCCATAGTTCAGATGTCTTCACTAACATTTCTCATATATGGTTAAAACACATTTAACTTTTTACAATGCTTAATTACAATACAACCCCTATTCCAAGAATTTTATACATTGTGTAAAATGTGAATAAAAACAGAATGCCATAATTGTGAAAATGATTTGCTAACATCAAATAACCAAAATGTAATTATAAAAATTACCTTATTTTCTATTGTGAATAAAACATAAAACACATTTACAAACTATTGTACTTTTTTCATTCATGTTTCTCTTCAGATCTTATATTTTATCCCAACATATTGCATATTGTATCCTTTCAATTACAAGCACCAATCAAAAAGTAGAAAATGATGTGGTAAGTAGTGATTATTCTGTTAAGTTCCATTCATTTGCTTTTATACAGGTGTATGGAGGCAGTTTTCAAATGATCACTGGCCTAAATGTGTGTGCTCATACCAGGGCTCCACTGCTGAGTAGGATCATGAAGATGATGAGAGTTTCAAACCAGTTGTGTTCTACAATCAGGTAGCAAGTCTTCCTTAGGAACCACCAGTACTTTCCCCAGCCATGAGTGATCGGAACATCACAGCACTTGTATTTGGCCACACATTCTGTCAGGAACACAAAGACATTACTGATGAATACCACTTAAAAATGTGGATAAACAATCTACTATTAGTGGTACTCATAGTCTTACTTACCATCTGTCCAGCAGGGCTCTGGGTCAAGGTACTCCTCCACTACCTCCACCACTGCTACCTCCTCCACATCGGGCTTGATGTCTATTGTGCTCCCTTCAGATGAACTGGTGTCATCCTGTTAGGACAAAGGGATCATTTCAACTCTGAATTTCACTTTGAAACATTTTAGGCTGAGTAGTGAGAAGCTGAAAGCATTTGTATACGGCACCCTGCCAGTACAGCCATTACATTAGTGTCCCTTTGGGTTTACATGCATGACATGATTTATTAATTGAGTTATGTGTGCTCTAGGCATGTACCATGGCTAGTTTCCTGTCCACTATTGCCTACCCAAAGGAGTTATTAATAGATTTTCACAAGACATTAATTAAAGGCTACCAATGATTCATTCCACTGGTGATGGTAGCGTTTGTTATTAGATGCAAGATTATAGATTCTTCAGGAATAAAAGATTCATGTGTGATGACAGACTGAAACAAAATCTATGAAAGAAAAGAGAAAGTCATACAAATTAGGTCTATATTTGTAAACATCTATTGTGCTTAATAATGCAACACATGGTATGCAAAATTGTATCTACTATATATTATTGAACATCTATGACTAGGTTAGTTGGAAAAATTAGTGAGTCAGAGTTCATGATTAAAAAACCAGAGCTAGTTGAATGGATGTGAAATCGCTCATTTTAGATATTAAAGCCTGGTGAGGACCACCTGGACCAATAAATCATGTCATATCATAACAATAAGTCAAGGTGAGGAAGGGCAAATTGTAGAAATAGCAGATTAACAGTAGCCTTATTGCAATACAGTTTACACTTGTGCACATGCAGACACAGACACTCAGCCAACTCAATTCACTAGAGAATGATACTGCATTTTATAATCTTAAGTCGTCAGCAAAGGAACTGCATTCGTACTCTCTTTCTCCTCGTCTCTTTACTCTTTGTCTCTACCAAACAGCTTTATGGATTCTTGCTTTTCTGGGTGTTAACAGCTGTGTCTGTCTACGCCATGCAGTATATTCCATGGCTGGTTGTGGTGCAGGGAAGAATGTTGTGTTGGTGGAAGGGGGAGCCCAGTGGAATATAAACCTAGTGCAGGTACAGTAGTGATAGTGCTGCATTATCTCTTTTTTTCTTACTACAAACCAGGTCAAGGTGACCCACAATGAGACTTCTCTACACATATTGAGTCTGACTTTCCCCTTTTCCTACATTCATACCATACAGCAGACTGATGTATCTGTCTGCCATCATGACTGCCTAATTCTCTGTCTGTCTGCAGGGTCAGCACTCAGGCTCAGTGTTAGTGTTACTAATGTCTGTCTAAATGAATGTTCTGAAATGTCATATATTCATTGGCTCCAGTGTGACACCTAACAGTAGCTCTGCTTAATGTATCAAAAGATGCCACATAATTACACACATATATGAGTTTGGACACAGTACGTTAACAAAAAATCTTTTAAATAAACAGAACTTTAAAGATCAACTTCTGTGGTTATTTCATTAATATTGCTGTGTTCACTATTGTAATTGAATGCATTATTCGT
>JAPTYR010000025.1:26444239-26456723 GCA_029814505.1 Siphamia roseigaster | reverse complement strand
TATTATTATTATTATTATTATTATTATTATTATTATTATTATTATTATTATTATTATTATTATTATTATTATTAACTAGAATCATCACCGTCATCCAAAATTTGCTGTCAAGGGACCAAAAATAGTGAAAAAGCCTACAAAAACTATAGATACTTAATATGATGTTCATATTATTAAAAATAGATTTGGACCAATGATTTATGGAGGGACTTTTTTGGGAGGGAACATGCTTTTGTAAGTAGTTCGCTGCCCCAACTGCCCATATGGACAGCACATGCCTGGAGAGAAGTTAAGTAATTACAGTATATCCCCGAACACAGTTTCGGGGATATTGTTTTTGGTCTGACCGCCACGGGCTCTGGATATTGTAGGTGTTAACACGATAACTTGAAAAATATTTGGTTTCCAAATTTCATCTTTTGCATATGGATGGATATAATAATCAGGGAAGAACTGATTCAATTTTGGACAATTTACCATTTCTAGATTGCCCACAAGGGGCCGCTCAAAAGTTCAAAACCAGTAAACACTCTTTTGCCTATATCTCTGGAACTATTTGTCCGATTGACCTCAAATTAAGTGCAAATGAAAGGTCATTACCGGGGGATGCCTCATGTCTGGTTAAGAACTGAGGCCGTTCAGGGATATACCCCTAACTGTCGCTTCTTACAGCTAGTTGGCTAGTTTTATTTGTCCATTCAGAACCACCAGACTCCTAGAGGTTTGCATGCCTCTGTTAGGGTCCTTTCACATTGCTAGTTCATATATTTGATTTGCACCAGGTCAAAGAATTGTTATGTAGCATATTGACTCCAGTGTGGTCCGCTTTCACACCTGCAAACAAACCAAAATTGGTCCAATTGGTGTTTCATCAATATTTATCTACCAGCAAAAATAAGTTTTGACTCACTATGAAGCAACACGTTCGCACATTGGTACTTCCTCTGATCTTTGTATATTACATTCTCTGTATTGGCCACTTTCGGTAAAATATCCAATTCAAGTCGTGGCTGCGTCTGGAGAACAACCTGCTGATGCACTGCAGTCACAGAAGGCGTATAGCATGTTACTTCAGGCAGAGGAGATGCACAGGAAATTAAATAATTAGTGTTCCCACCCATGATGCATTTTCAAATAGTTTGTTTGCCCCTGTGGTTTGGACCCGAGTTTGCATTCTCACCAGAGGGACTGCACCAGAGTTTGGCATTTGGTGCAGAGTCAAGTGGACCCAGACCACCTCTTTTTGGAGGTCTGGGTCCATGGGAGGTCTGGTTGATTTAGTGTGCATCCAAGTGTGATTGATGCTTTCATACCAAATAAAACAAACCAAACTAAGAGCTTTTGGTTCAAATGGAAGGTTTGATGTGCACCAAGTGCTGTTGGTTTGAAGGTACCCTTAGTTAATTTGTTACTGCTGTAATCCAAACTAATTCTTTAAAACACCAAATTACACAACAACGCAAGGGGTGGAACTGCTATTTTGTTAGGGGAGGCTGGTGTCTTGAAACCTGAGCTTTTTGTGGGAAAAAAAACTATGTGACAGCAAGGTAAAAGGGTCACAACATTTCAAACATATCGTACACTAAAACTGACCTATAGACTCTCATAGGGTTAGGTGTCTAATGAATATCCCTCCTCTCCCATCCTCCTTTTAGCTCTTGTTAGAATGATACATTAGCTTGTGTTACACAGGCATGAGGTTACACTTCACATGCGCACATATACATTATGTTCTGATATTCTATTCATGTCACAAAATGTGTGATGGTAATCACTCACTATCATTCATGATGTATTCTCCCCAGTCAAAGCCTCTGCTGCCATTGGACAGGTACTGCTCGGTCATGTTGATCGGCCAGATTACACACTTATGTCGTAGGTTTCCCATGAAGAGCTGCAGTCCAATCAGAGCAAACACGCTGAGACAGAAGACGGTTAAGATCATCACATCTGACAGCTTCTTCACAGACTGGATCAGAGCACCCACAATTGTCTTCAGACCTGTTGATTAACATACACACAATACACACACACACACACACACATACATACATACATACATACAAATGTGCACAAGTGCACAAACATGAAAACATGCAAACTCACACCGGCATACACACAATCACCAGCATACATATTCAAAGACAAACACACAGATAGACACAAATAAAAAGAATTGAAACTTTTGGAACTGAAAAAGTGAACAAATTGAGTTTGTTTTATAGGTGCAGTTTCAGAGCTGACTCAAGTAACACACAAAATGTTAAGTTTGGTAAGTATTCAGTATTTAACTCAGGGTTGTATAAAGGCTTACATAAATCTGAACTTTGGAGGTATCAGTCTTTATTTTACACAAACATCACCTACTCCCATAACTGTCAAATCTCAACACTGAAAGCTGTCTTCGTGGAATTGTGTGGATGCTGTTCCAGAATTAACTGATTATATATATATTTATTTATTTATTTATTAACCAGATAACTTTTTTAGCACTTAAACTACACTATTACTCATATGGGAGATACCAGCTTACATGTTAAAAATGTAGTCTTTTTTTTTCTTTTCATTTCTTTAATGTAGCACTTCATTTTCTAACTTTGCCTGGTGAAATGTGTGAATTGAACTAAGATTTTCAATCATGTATGAATATATAGTCATTGATAGAAGTGGCATAAGGATAAATGCTTTCATTATACACATGTAAATATTGATGCAACTCTTTTGTTCCAACACGCTATTTCACATCAGAAAGACAGTAGAGCCTACACTAGAAACTTCAAAAGACTGTATACCAATGATCTGATATTTAAACATCAATAATGTAAATGGTCAGAAAATGCAATAATGTACTGGTAGCCCCAGAAGGGAAAGGCGTGTGTGTGTGCGTGCGGGGGTGCGTGCGTGCGTGTTGGGGCGGGGCCTTAATATATCCTTTCACTGTCTGCAGGGGTAACTCTGTACCCCAATAGATGAAAATGCTGTGCTACTACTCCAGTCTCTTGGGAGAAACGTCCTGTGTCCTGTTCAGTGCTTTTACCTATTGTTGTTTCGGTACATTAGGTGATAGCATAAAAATTTTTTAGGCACAGCAAACTATTATGGGCACTACTCAGTTAGAATTTTTAAAATTAGGAACAAATATGACAAGAATTATGTATGTAGCGTTAATGTGGTTCAGCTATCTTTTCCTTTGTGTTCTACTGTAAGTTTGATCTCATGTTTTTATTCTGTATTTACCTTAAAAATACTGAGTTTGACAGCAGAGTTAACAAAACTCAGCAGAGAATAACCAAACTTAATCTGAATAACACATTGAACAACAAATCAAACAAATCTACCCACGGGTATAAATAAAATAACCTTGAACCTTACATCGCAATCAAGCTGCGATATACTGAATATTGAACAAAACTAAAGACATGGCTCAATGTATTGTCATGACTATGTAATAACAGAGCAAAATTTTCAGTATCAGAGTGCATTCATATTTAACCACATTCATATTTAACGGTCAACATTCTTTTTTTTTTTTTTATCATACACAAAATATTCTGTAAACACTGCAGCAGTATAGAGTGTTCCCATCAGAGGCACAAGTTATCGTTTTTCGAGTTTAACATCAACGTTCTTTTGTGATATAGCCATGTTTTACAGATTTACTGTATAAAATTCAAGCGTCTGAGGTAATTTCCATTGAAAAACAGAAGACAGCACAAGAGCTAAGTTCAAGATCAGATGAACAGGAGAAGATTAAATGTTTTTTTTCTTTTTTTCTCTTGTGTCCATCTTAGGTCACACTCCAAACCAGCTGCAGATAGGTCTACTGATAAGTATTCATCCACCAAATAAAGGCAACACAGCAAGCAGCGCACAGCGAAAAGCTCAGTCAAGGAAGCAGGAGGAAAAAGAGAGGACAGGCGAGGAAGAGTTGGTGGCTGGGGGGAGGGGGCTGGGGCAGTGAGAGGTGGCATGCAGGTCATTTAAACGCCAAGGCTGAAGGAATTAACTCTGTGTCAGCATCACCTGTCTGAAAAACATGATGGTGACCTTACTTTTAACTGAAGAACTAGTCCCATCCCAGGTACTCTTTTCCCCCAATCAGGCAGTACTGGGCGAACCCTCAGGCTGGTTTAGCCCAGAGCACAACTGAGCTGCACTCAACTGTATTTGCTTGAGGCTTATTGCACTGTGCTGAATGCGTTGTGTGAGAATGAGCATATGTGTATCATAGTACATCAGTAATATGTAAAATAACCCAAATTAATACATAACTGTTTAACGAACATTTCCAATAGAGCTATGGAATAATGTAAGCAAAAGTACAAAATGTGTTGCTGAGTGGACTCCAGAAAAAAATAAAAAACGGACTTCAAATCTATTTATTATTGATAATTATTTTAAATTCCCCACTTAAGTGTTCCCTTACATTCCCAGGATGGACAAAGATCTTCAAAAAAAAGAAAGAAATCAAGTAATCAACAACTCTTCTTTTAAAAAATCCAACAAAAATCAAAATAAAAGCCCCTCAAAGCCAAACTGGTAAAATGCAGTTGTCTCCAAGCTTCATGCAGCGTTCCTAGGCTTGGCAGTCTTAGGGAATTTAATGTTCTTTATAAGTAATGAGTCATTGTCATAGTTCATGAAAAATCACACAAACCTGATAAGCAAAGAGGTGACAGAAGCAGGTTACAACATGATTGTATTTTTTTCTACCTTATGGTTTTAATTATTATCATTTTAATGAATGTTCACATGGAAAAATCAATTTTCTAACTTTATTCTATATTATTTTTTTTTCTGTTTCACTTTGGATTGGATTTCTAAAAGATTATACTTGCATACATAATGTGCTTCATGATTTCAGTTGTCACCCTATCAGACTGCCAGTAGACTGCTAAGCCTGTCAAAAATGTATTGGTACCATTTTTGATTTTATTGTACAAAAGTAAAACAAAACAATGTGTAAACTCTGGAACATCCTCAAAACATATCAATGTAATAGAGACAAGGAAAGCTAAGAGATAAGGTCAGCTCAGCCTTAGTGTTTAAATGGGAGTCTCACCTGGAATGACAGAAATAGTTTTCAATGCTCGGAGAACCCTGAACGTTCTCAGCGCCGAGACATTCCCAAGGTCCACAAACTCTGTTATATATCTGTAACAAGGTAGGATGACACACAGAACAGAACCCCATGACACACAACACACACGATAACGACACAGACACGCACGCATGTACGCGCAAGAGCACAACACCAGCACCACCATCGAAGACCAGGAGGGGACACCACGGTGAGAGAAAGAACACCTGTCCGACCAGTGGGAGGAGAACGGAGGAGGAAGAGGAGAGGAAAGGGACTGAAACAAAACCACACCTAACATCAACCCCGTGACTCGCCCACCCGCAAACACAAACACCTAGACCATCTTACCTGGGATAACCGAAATTGTTTTCAAAGCCCTCAGAACCCTGAACGTACGTAGAGCTGAGACATTGCCTAGGTTTACAAACTCTGTTATATACCTGCAAGGTGGATCAGATATAGTTACTCAGCAGCCGTCCCGAACAGAGGAAAGAAATCAGAGATTGTCACATAATATTTTAATAAGCATTTTCAATGTGGCATGATGAGGACTTAGAGTGTTGTAAGTATTGTAGTTAAACTGTGTGGAGTATTTAATAAAACTGTCTGCATGGCATGTGATGAATACAGTTTTACTAATATGAATACACAGGGAGGATAACATGTTTATATCCAGAGGGGAGCCAACACAAGATAAAAAAAAGATTAAAACTGAAAGTTACAAACTACAAATCCTCACAAAACTTCTTAATGCACATTAAATAGGTGTATTAAAACACACCTAGCATGTGTTTATGGCTGCAATGACAAATCCAAGTTTCTTTGAAATCAAGGAGTAATATTTTAGTTCATTACAACATGAAACACTTGTGATTTTAAAATATCTAAAAAAAAAAAAAGTTTACAATAAAAGCACTGAAACATGAACCAACACAGAATGTAACAACTGTCTACTGAATTACTGTACTTGGTTGTAGCAGTTTTGTGACAGACTTTCCCCACAGCAGATATTCTTGCTGTTACACAGTAATACTGATGATGGCTTTATCCTATCAATGCGTCTCATAATCGCTAATATGGAGCCAGCATCTGCAACACAAAAACTATGGTACTAGTACAACTGAATGGAATGTAGCTTGAATTAATGTGATTAACTACACTTTGAATAAGCCAGAATGTCTGCAGGGAAGAAGGTCTGGATTTACAAGGTGGAAATATGTTTGTTTCTTGGTTTAGTGACAGTGGTTATTATTTTTTTTAAAATATGGATTAAGATGATTTATGTTTAGATTTGGTTATTGAAAAAAAATTCAAATACTTACGCCATTGAGATGACCATGAAATCCAGCCAGTTCCATGGGTCTCTGAGAAAGGTAAACCCATCTATAGCAAAGCCTCTGGCGACAATTTTTGTGAGTGACTCAAAGGTATAGATACCGGTGAAGGTATACCTTACAGAAGGGAAGAAAGAAAAGACAGTAAGATAATATAGAAAAATGTTATGATATAATGTAAAATAATACAATATAATTATATCTTAAACAAAGATAATGAAGAAAAGTTAGGGTGTGTACTTACTCTACTTGTTTGGACCACTCTGGGGGGTCACTAAATGTCATGAATATACAGTTGGTCAAAATCGTACACATGATGATCATGCTGAATAACGTGAGAAGGCAGAAGTTAAGGAAATTCAAGTAATATTTAAACACAGAATTTAAATATTCTTTACTTTTTAAAACCAAAATCTAAGAAAAGGGCCCAAATAGAGAGCTTCACAACAAAAAAAATAAAAATTTATTAACTCCAAAGAATGAGACATAAATATGTTCACTTAAAAGGATATGAATGTATCAAAATCTTAATAGCTATTCGCCTTAGTAAATTAAAAGGGCTTAAGATGTACAAGGAGGGCGTGGCACTGAAGCGGAAGATTGTTTTCCCTTTGTTTAGGACTATAAATGTCTGTGGAGAGAAAAAGAGACAGAGAAAGACATACAAATAGAGAATTAGATCGTTTCTAAATTGATATAGAACACTATTTAGAATGTGGTATGGAAATCTTAGAACCCTCTTAAGGGAAAAAAGGCAGAGTTACTTCCTGTTGATTAGCTAATATAAGTCCCACACTCCCCTCTGAGTCATGGGGTACCACTGCATCGGTTTTCCCCCCTCACTATGGGGCTGATTTCTGCCATGGTGGTGGTACTGAAACCCATTTAAACACAGCATATTGATAAGGGACCTCAAGTGTGTTGTCAGTTTTCCCATTATAAAACCAGCAGTGAGATAACGCTAGAATGTATACTCATAATAACCTTCCAGTAAAAAGGTAAAGACAGAGGAAAAAGAGCACATAGTATTTGGCAGCAAAGGCCCAAGACTACATTTTACTCCAGTGATGCTGACATCCTTCCCTCTATAGCCGGTCACCCGAGAACCAGGAGTACAGTCAACACTTCTGTCCGGGCGACATAAGAGGAGGTCTCTTGCGTGGTGAGCTTTCACTGTAAAGGTAGTTCAGGACAGGAGAATGAGAATCTCACCCCTTCTTGTGGCCAAATGACTCTCTTCTCCCCAAGTTTAAAGCTCTTACTGGAAGAGAACCGCAAGTGCTGTCATCGATCAGGGGGAGATCTGCTGACTCCAAGCTCTCAACAACCACTCCCCACCCATAAACAGCACTGGGCCAAGTGGGGCTGGGCACTGGGGTGAAACAGCAGCCTCTGTGTGTCAGTGTGTTTGTTTTCTTCATACCAGTGTGAGTTTCTATGCTGGTACCCATGTGAGAAATATTTAACATGACAGCAATGCTTTGAGTATCTTCTTAGTCATTCAGGTAATACAAGCATTAGATTTGGTTAACAGCTTAACAAATAGGTAAGGTAGATCAGATAATATAAGTGATTCATTAGTGTTTTCATTGAGCATTTATTGCTATGACTCATCATTAACACAGGCTGTACATATATATAGAAAACATGTCTGGATGCAATTACCAAGTTAGAATTTAAATGTTCTAATTCTAATTCATGTATTTTAGTAAATGAAGAGCTGTTAAACTGAGAAAAAAAAAACCAAAAAACTTAATTTACTTAAAACTTAATTTTATATGTAAATGCATTCAGCATGTCAGAAAATTTCCTTCATAATATAAAAATCATTAGGTTAAAATAATTACTGTACACACAAAGGAGAACTTACTGGTGGTGAAAATACATGTTAAGCTGCAGCTTGGTATATGATTTGTATTTGACACCAGTAACTAAAAAAATGCTCACACACCAAAGGGTACAAGTTCACGCCATGGGAAACACTAGAAAGAAGGGGGTGGGTACCAGAAGTGTCCTAAGATGAGTGGTGTCCTGAAATCTAATTAAATTAAAAATAGCATCCGCAGTCTGGGGGAAAGGCAAAATGTATTCTCTGCATCAGAAGACTCTTCTGTCTCTCCCTCCCTTCACCTGTCTAATTCCTTTTTGCCTACAGAGCATCAGCACTACTTATAAATAAATAAATAGGGGAAAAATTACATACACACTCACAATTTGAAGATTATCTACTCCGAATCAACAAAATATACACAGGAGAAGACATGATCTACACCCATGTCCAAAGGCTAAATCTCAGAGGTCATGTGTTTGCTGACTAAGCAAACACAGAATGTGAATGAGGAAGACAGTGAATAATGAGCAACATATCATTGGCCGTTTACAAATTCCTACTATGCATGCACACCAGTGATGTATTTAGTAGCCAGTACAAAGCATATCCCCACTGATTAATCTATTAATTTGAAGAGTTTTTGGAAGACTTCATAGCTGAACAAAACATTTCAGGTTTGTCCTTATTGAGTTGGTGTTTCAATGTAGGTCATCCTCTATAGCATGAAGAAATTCATTAACATAAGGAGTCCCAACTACAAAGTGGCTTCAGTTACCCAATGAATTGTGTTGATTCAGAGACAGAAAAATCTGCTGTTGATGCAAACTTGGCAAATTGGCACAAGTGAAGCAAGAGATGCAAATGTTAGGCAATTTCCTTAATTGATTGTCTGCTACATTAATTGGTAATCAATTAATCAGTGAATCTTATAAATTCTAAATGTGCAATTATAAATGAACTAAAAAAAGACTTTATACATATATTTTTTAATAAATAGTTAATTCTAAATATGCATGTAGAGTGTATAACTATATTAAACTTCTGCAAAATAGTCTGTCATCTCCAAACTGTTAAAAATTGTAAGGGAAGATTTCCTAACAAACATCATATCCCTATCACATTTCAAGAATATATGGAAAGCATTAACTATTTTATTCTGTTCATTGAGATTTACTAGAAAGGTGGTAGATAACAAATGGATGTACTGTATTGAGTAGGTGAAGTAAAGTAGGTAACAGATTGTTATTGGACTTAAGATGGGCTCCTACATGTTTCGGTAAGCAGCACCTTCCACAATGTATGATAGAATGTTACATCAGACAGTTGCCACAATGTGCAAGCACCAAATGCCAAATCACTTCTCATCCAAATAAAAATAATAAAAACACAAATAAAACACCCGAATAATGGTGTGAGCATGCTTTATACAATACACTTTGTTCAAATCACAATGAGGATATTATAGATATTTTTACAAGGAGAGTAAAGAGATCTCAAAGGAGAAACACATCAGAGACACATGTAACAAATGTCCTTGTTCAGATTAGAATCCAGTACATTGCAGGTCACTGTTTGTTTTGAAACTCTGAAAACCACGGGATCACCTCCCAAACACCAGTCTTTATTATTTAAATCCTTTACAGCAAATACTTTACAGGTAAACCCTTTGTTTCCACAAAGTCTGTATTGGATTGGGACTGTTATTTTAATTCACTGGATTGAAGGTTTTGCTTTTTGAAATCTATTGGGATCAACAAGTCAGCCATGCAGTGCATTGGAATACTTTAATCAAGGATGAATTGCATCTGTTTACAAACTCGTAAGCAGACAGTCAGTGGATGGGTGCCATGGATCAAAACAGTGTGTCGTAACACACAACACTTGTTCTACACACAAATCACAAGGGCACATACAAACATGGCACATCCATACTCTGCTATAAAACTAATCTATCTTGACATACAGACACACACACACACAGACACATAAGTATACAGCTCAGCAGAGTAAACGTCACTGTGAGGAAGTCTTATTTGCTGCAAAGCTGGTAAAATGTTGCTAGACACTGTTAAAGAAAAAGGCACATATGCAAGAGTCAGAAGCAGAATGCAGCTGCAAGGACAGTGTGTTTCTTTGAGGAGTGTGTAGGGGTGAGGAGGAGGAAAAGCCTAGCAGGGATACGGAGAGGGGCTTGCAGGGGTATGAGACACCAGCAAGAAGTGTCAGGAAAAGAGAGAGAGAGAGAGAGAGAGAGGGAGAGAGAGAGAGACAGACAGACAGACAGAGAGAGACTTAGAGAGAGAGAGAGAGATGAGGGGGTGGAGGGGGAGTGATGCAGAACAGAAAGCCAGAGAGCTGCAGAGGGGAGAGAGCCAAACCTGAGATAGATGGGTAGACAGAGGGAGGAGGAGGAGGAGGAGGAGGAAGAATGGGTAGGCATGCAGCAGAGGAAACTGAGAATGAGATGAGGAGGGAAGGACAGAAAAGTGGGGAAGGCTGAGTGAGATGTGTGGAATAGAGACAGGATGGAAAAGGGTATTCCTTCACCTAATCATCCCGAGATCTTATTCTAACACTGACTATTGCTTTAGTGTCTCTAATTAAGGACAACAAACAGTTTGGATTACAATCAAACATTGTGAATTTGCTTTTTCTTCTAAAGCTGTAAGCTTTAAGAAAAATACAAGTTTTGTGACATAGTGTTGTGCATTTTATAGTATTCACACTAAACAATTATTTTATTAAAAATAAGAATAGAACAATAATTGTCAGTTACAATTCAACACATTATAACTTCCCACAAACATACCACACTTTTTTTTAATATATAGATATTGGCATTCAGGAGCTGCTTTGTAAAATTATAAAAAGTATGCATTGGAAAAGAATAGTGGGTATGAAAAATGTATATCATTAGATGAAATTAAGGACACTATGAAATGACTACCTGTTATGGCTTGAGTGTGTCTTTCAATTCACAGAGAACTACACATAGTAGGAGCCATATTTTCTTATGAAGGTTCACTGTATAATTGGTGTTTAGTGAGAAAATAGCACACATCTAATTATTAGCTAGCCAACCATTAGCTTCAGAAATAACTCACGTACATCTGTTTGAGCAGACATAGTGAGTACCATGTCAGCAGGGTCTCACTTTCATATGTACGCCAGCAAAATAATTTTACTGCATATTGTGCAGAGGGAAAAAAAAAATGCGTCGTCCGACTTCTTTACTTTTATTCTGTACCGCAAACCCCCACATTCCACCTCCTACCCCATCCTCCTTCTTTGTACCAACCTGAACAGCAGTGGAGGCACACTCTACCACTGGCCCCATCTGTCCTTCCCACCCCCACCATCCCTCCCTCACTAAACTCAGTACAGGAAGATGTTGTGTCATCAGAGACTGAGGACTCAGACAGAGTACTAAAGCCTGGCCCTTGCTCTAATTTACTACACCCTGAAAAAAAGACCGATGGGGAGGAGGCAGCAGAAGGGAGAGGGAAAGGGAGAGCAAGAGACAGAGACACAGCAACAGAGATGGTGGAACAGGGACATAATGCAATCGTGTGTACAATTCCACATGCTGACATTCAGAGCCCATTGCTGCTTTGGCTCTGAACTCCCCCTTGTGTGCTACTACTCTGCAGAAGCTTGGGTAGAAATGACACTTCTCAATATCATGTTGTGCCACAGCCATATAAATGCCACATTTAGGATGACATTACATCTTTTGAATCAACAAAATCGGAATTCTGTATGACTTCTTTATGTCCAGTTAGCTCATTATAGCAGGTCTGCCTTGGTTTTAACTTCATGTGCAGAGATGCAAACTATACCTCATAAACACAAATACATGACAACAATAAACACTATCACCCCCTCCATCTATGCCACTCTTTTCTTCTTCCATCACTACAGCAGCTTTAACATTGCCTAATCACATCAGACATTTGAAAAGCCCAGGCAGTCCTCTCCCCATCACAGGGGAAAACAAGAACTGCAACGCTGCATTTCTCTTCCTCACCACTGCCCCCTCTTCCTCTCTTTGATGCATGAGTGCTGTGATCAGGTTTCCTGCAGCTGACGGTAACACACACACACACACACACATATACTTAGACACACTCACTGACATACAGTGCAATGGTGAGCGATAGGATGACTTTCGGTCGAGTAGAGGAGACGAGCAGCCTGGAAAGGTGAGGACACAAACAGCAAAGGAGGAATGTGTGC
>JAPTYR010000025.1:26152286-26162307 GCA_029814505.1 Siphamia roseigaster | reverse complement strand
ATTGCTATTCCCCATTGACCGCAATGTTAACGAAAATTAAAAGTGATCCAGAATCCAGGATTTCTTCCGGATCTTCCCGAAAATCTAATCACTTCCAGATCTCCCCATTTCCGACCTTCCCTGAAAATGTCATCAAAATCCGTCCATAAGTTTTTAAGTTATCTTGCTAACACACAATCAGACAGACAAACAAACTCTGGCAAAAACATAACCTCCTTGGCGGAGGTAATAATAATAATAATACATTTTATTTATAAGAGCCTTTCGGGACACTCAAGGTCACCATACAGAGCTGTCAAAATACAAATAATATCAAATAAAATCCAATTAAAATACATACATATATAAAACCCAATTTGAGCAGTACTATAAAAATATTGAAATTCAATACACAGCCCATTAGAGTTGGTGTTAATACTCCTGTCATTAGTGAATGAATGACAAAATGCCATGTAGTTTACAGACTTTACTACTTTGTTTTAAATTAGACAAAGACAAGGACGCATTAGACATAAAGTCAGTAATTTGTAAGTGACACTGACTTTAATGACCTCTGCATGTCTCTGCTTTTCAGAGGAGTTTTCTCGTATGAAAGAGGAAGTTCCTGCAGCGCTTGTTGAGGCTCATGTGCGACGGGTGGAGGAGGCGGCAAGGGTCAGTGGTCGACAGGATCCTCTATACGGCCTGGAGGGAAGTGGCATCGCTGGTACTGGATTAGAGGAGGGAGAAAGACCAGGTAGGAGGGACACATGGGAACAACATACATGTACACACAAAAAACACATAGGATCAATAATAAGAGTCAAACTTGACATGGATAAAACAAACGAAAGATTTGGACTTTCTGTTTTAGATGAAACCACTGATGAAACCAAGAGTGACAGTCAACCAAGTGAGGAGAAGAAAGAGGCAAAGGTAGGAAACATTGCGGCAGTTGTGGTTTGTATAGTATTCTTGATGGTTTTGTAACAGTTCACTTATTCTTTAAAAGTGATCCCACTACAATGCATTCAAAGGAATGAGAAAATGTTACCATCAGCAGGGGAAAGAAACTTAGACAAAAATTATATTACATTTGACACCACACTGGCCTTTTAATTCATACACTGAAATTCTCACGCACCCCACATTCAAGTGCATCTACCCCCTAAACACCCACAATGTCACCATCACACCACAGAACTCCAAAGTTCCTTCACACCCAACAGTTATAAATAGTTAAACATTAATGCAAAGTTAACCCCTCCCCAGATGTCAACGCACGGAAACAGTTCAACACCCACAGTAGCAGTGAGCCACAGGTACTCACGCCTCCAACGCAACACCACCACATATTCAGCCGTCGATGGGTCCAGCAGTTCCTCCAGACAGTAACAAATCCATGGGAAAGGGTGTAATCCAAACAGAAACAATAATTAAATCCACCAGGTCTTCTCAGTACTTCCAGCCCTGGACCGCTTCCATTTCAGTGTCTGATGTGTCACTTTCCCAGGAACTGTTCCCCCAGCGTACGCATCATATTCATGCCTTATACCCGACTACAGGCCTAATTTTGATTACATATTTTAATAAGTCAAAATGATAAATCTACCCATAAGGGTTTGACCAAGAAGTTATTTCCCCGGTTATAGGGTCCAAAGGGATGAAAGAGAAAAAAATGACCTCACCTACATAGGTAAATGACCTATGGGAGTCTTTACAGTTTTACTGCTAGACTGTGAAAGTCACTCTGCTGTTCCTTCACAGGATAACAAAGATGGAGCAAATGAGGAGGAGGAGAAGCAGACAGAGAATGGGAAGAAGGAAGAAGAGAGGGGGAGAGAACCTGAGGGAGAGAGGGAGACAGAGAAAACAGAGTCAGAGATGGGTAAGAAAGACCATGATGCAGATGCTAGAGAAGAAATCAGTCGTTTTTACCTTACACAGAAAAACCACAAATAAATATGTGTTTCCCTCAGGTGATGGGGAAAAGGAGAAGGATGGAAAAGAGGGAACAGACGAAGGACAAAGAGAAGGAGAGAGTGACGGAGAAAGGAAGGCTAAGGTGGAGCGTGATGTGGGAGAGGGGAACCTGGCCACGGCGGCAGCATCTGCTCTCGCTGCTGCTGCTGTCAAAGCCAAGGTAAAGTGAATTATGACCTGTCCTTCACCGGACGCATCCTTCGTTTCCTTTCCTCTATGTTTTCCCTGACTTTGTATTTTTTATAGCATCTGGCTGCTGTGGAGGAGAGGAAGATCAAATCTCTGGTTGCTCTACTGGTGGAGACTCAAATGAAGAAGCTGGAGATTAAACTGCGGCATTTTGAGGAACTGGAAACCATCATGGACAGAGAGAGAGAGGCTGTGAGTGAGGGGTTCTGGGATATTATTAAAGTGCATGCGCTGGAGTATAGTGACTGCACCATTCAGTTCAGTTAAGACTTACCTTCAACAGTTGCTGTACTCTTTATGGTTAACTCTGGAAAAAGGACATTGAAAATCACTCATGTGGTTCATATTTCTTTTACTGACATATAAGGCAGATTTTACAAGATGCATTTTTCTAGTTCATGCTTCCTAATACGTTAATGTAAGTGAATGTGAAGAGTGAATGAATAATGGATCACTAATATAAAGCAGTTAGGATGCCTTGAAAAACACTATAGAAATGTAATCCATTATTTTTGTTATTATTAGAATAGAACACAACCGAATAGCTTTATCGTCATTTCACAAGAGTTACAACAAAATTGCAGTGGGGAAGGCACTATTATTATTATTATTATTGTTATTATTGTTAATAATAATAACAATAATAATAAAATCTGAAATGTGCACAATTGTCCTCTTTCTAAATAACACTCCACTGATCTCTGCTTCCCTCATATCTCCCAACATACGTACATATTGCAATGTAATCCAAGATTCACAATTCAGTGTAAGAGAGTGAGTTCACTGAGTAATGTCATATCTTTATTGACCATTTGAGGCTCAATTAATGAAACAGACAGTATTATAAGGCTGAAATTTTACTTAGTTTCACTTATTTTGAAAATGTGCTAAAAATAAACAAAATAATCATATGTTAGTGACTAAAAAGAACAGATATCAAGAAAACAAGAAACCTTGATTCATATATTCAAAATGGAGTAGAATGAAGAATAAGTAACAAAATAAATGATTATAGTAATGCAAAATTAATAATAAATGACAAAACAAGTGAGTAAATAAAGTTATTTATTTCCCATATAATATGGATAATGTCACTGCATCATTTGAGAAGTGAGTATAACGGTGCATCTTCGTCATTTCCTGTGTCTGTGCAGTTGGAGTACCAGCGTCAGCAGCTGTTGGCAGACCGTCAGTCTTTCCACATGGAGCAGTTGAAGTACGCTGAGATGAGGGCCCGCCAGCAGCACTTCCAGCAGATTCAGCACCAGCAACACAGCCAGGCTGGGGGGCCCCATGCCAACCAGGCTACCTCGGCCCCCCCAGCCCAGGCTGTGGCTGCGAATCAGCAAGCTCCCAGTACACCAGCACCACAGCCGGCCCCCAGCCCCGCTCCCCCAGCCTCCTCAGCCCCAGGCCCTGAGTCTCAGCCACCCTCAGGGGCCCACACCTCACCCCCCTGCCCCCCAGGCCAGGCCCCAGCTGCTCACTCCAGCTCCAGCACTACTCCTGTACTCCACGGTGAGTCCACTCCACTCATTGTCAGATTTAGCTTCATGTTATGCTTTTCTGTTATTTTGTTGTGCTATTCTAGTTACCAGAGTGAGTAGATTCAGAAATATGCTGTTCACTTTTCACAATAATAAAGCCAATCATGAATCATTTCCATTCACCTGTATAAAAACAGCTGGATGAAATGTCATGTTTTTGTCAATCTTTACACATCTTTCATTCCGTTCACTAGCAGGTCTTTTGCTGAAATTGGAATATTTCTGTGTACATATTATAGTAAAAAAAAAAACTCCCATTAGACTGAAGTCACATTGCAAAACATCAGATATATATCTGATTTAGGACCACATATGAATGTAGCCTGGGGTTGTCACATATGGGCAAAAGGTCAGTGTCAATGTAGCCTTTGTCCACAGTATTAGGTTTTACTTATGCTCTTCTAATGACACCAACTTGTTTACTGTAGCATCTAAGTGTCATCTACAAGGAGAAGTGTTTATCTCCTTGTAGACAAACTGATTATCAGTGACACTTAACTATTAATATCTGACAACTACATTTCCTTTAACATTTTAATCAGATCACCTCTATGTTCACAATTTTGTGGAAAAAAAGAAAGTAGAAATGTTTGTATTTTCAACATTAAATACCAGAGAATGGCTTTTCTTCTTTGTGTGTGAATTCTTAAACTTGAATTTTTCTTATACTGCAATAGAGGCAGAAAGTGACAAGGAAAAATCTTGCAAGTAATAAATTGTATGACAATACTAGTCAAATAAAAGTATATACTTCTACTAAACATAAATAACAGCTACAAATGATCAAGTTTACAAGTAATCTCATATGTTCATCGACTGAACAGGATAGGAAACATCTCAGCAGTTGTTGGAGGAGGAGTGGAATAGTAGATTAATAGGAGAATATATTCATTTTAACAATTTCTAACAAGGTCATATCAGGGAAAGTCACACAGTAGTATTTTTTTTAAATAATTATTTGAATCAGTATATTAATATCTGGATCTGCAGTGTAAAATGATGACATACAGGTAAACAGTCTAAGATAAATAAATGACATTCGTTCTGGTTTCTAACATGTTCCTGTCCTCCCTGTCTGACCCTTCACAGAACCCACCGCCCCCCTCCCTGGGGAAACACTCCACCCCTCAGCTCCTGCTCCTCCTCCGCAGTGAGATCAGATCTTTGCCTGAGGATCTGAATGACTTTGACCACTTTGAATCCTGCCTGTATCATCTGAAATGAAGACGTAAAAAAGCTGAAGGAAAAGAAGAACACATTTTAACATTTTCTGATTTTTTTTTTCCCCAATGGGACAAATGATGGTAGAATGAAGAAAAAAAAAACAAACAAAAAAAAAAAAAACTAACATCGATATCAGACCAACTCTGCTTAGGTTCTCTGTTGAAAAACATTTCCCTCTCAAATTGGATCAACCAACGAACAGTATTGATTTCACACAGACGCCGCTCATCCTGTATGGTCAATAGGACAGTGACATGTCACTCTATGATTGGAACACCAGAGATCTGATAAACTTAAGATGGTTTTATCAATATGCTGGCACTCATGGAGGAGAAGACGAGAAGAGACTCAACTTACATTTTCAGTGTTTTGGAAAACTGTTGCATTGTTGTTTTTTCTGCAACATTTTATCACAGCTTGTGAAACCACGTGGTTCATATTCTCTTCAGAGCCGCCCCCCCCCCCGTATAGGTACTAATTATGTAAGAAAAAAATGCACTTTTAATATGTTTCCCTAGGTCTCATTGAAAGACTTGAAGCATCCATGAAATTGAACTTAAGCACTTATATTGTCCTTTTGTTGTCTTAAAAACTTTTTCATACTGAAGGTTTTGGAAACTTGATCAGAGATTGGATTAGATTTTTGTCTCTATTGTACTATTACATGGACAACGGTCACTCTACAGGGTCTGACCTGAAGGTCGCATGTCTAAAACCAGAGAAATGTCTGTAATGAATGAAAATATTCAGATCAGGAGCCAGTTTGAAATTAAGTGGGTTGAATGCAGTTTGAAAACATGTACTGTAAACTGGATTTGCTGTTACAATAGTGTTACACTTTTTGATGACCTGTAATAATAATATGGGAACTATGTGAAAGTACTGACAGCGTATGTATGTGTGTTTAGACGAGGTCAGACATCAGAAATATCTTAATGATTTCCCCTTTTTTCAACAGCACTTAGTCATCAACATGTCAGTGAGGAGCTTTGCAGTGTTAGTTGGTGAGGAATGTAGTTTTATGAGTGAACAGATCTGGGAATAATCAGATCAGTCATATTTATTCATCATCTGAATTTGTGTTCATTGCTAAACCAAAATGTTTTTTATAATTATGTTGCTTTTGATGAGTTTTATGGTGGTTGAAATGAAGAGGATTTTAGAATTTCTTTTCTGGTGCATTTCAAGTTACAGATGGAGGAAGTGTTAAAACAAGGGAGCTCGCACCTTAAACAGCTGACAATGGAGATTTGTGTCCTTAATATCTGCAACAGTATCCTCACTTGTTATCCTATCAATTTTTATATTTTTTACTGTATGTTTTTCCATCTTATTTCTTTGATACATTGTTATTATTATATATGATTACCTTTGTAGCCTATATTTACCCTCTGTTGTGTGTGTGTGATTGACAGCTCTGTTTGAGACGTGACTGTGAGCATGCCATTAATATTTGTAAACCGTATACCATTCAGTTTTATTTCCAGTGCCATTTGTTGTGTGTCACAGAGGTTGAAGAACTATTAAAAATTAAAAAAAAAACTTGCTTTGTTCTGCACACGGCACTTCACATCAAGTGTCATGAAATATAACCCAGTCAGAAGGTGAAACTTGACAGTAAGCCAGTATTCCAGCCGTCACCTCAGCTGTGAGCAGAAATGGACTTCTTTTATCTGTGTTATTACTACATTCTGTGGATTTTGTGATATGAAATAAGTGTCTGTTCAGTTTCTGTATGTTTTTCACTATGCTGAAGGTAGCAGCAGTTGCATTGATTATTATACAGTAGAAATCGATTTTTCCTCAGTAAATCATCACATAGTGCTGACAGCTATTCTGGCAGTTTGTATTTAAAAAAAAAACAGCGAAATAAAAGACGTCCAGGTTTTAATTACAAAATGTTGGGGAAAAAATAAAGATGTGACGAGGAGTCTTGTCTGGTCTGGTTTCTTCTTTTATCTGTTAAATATTCACAAAAAAATAAATCCACAGAGAAACAGGATGTGGACTAAAAATACACATTTAACAGTTTATAGGTTCCTTTAAATTCACCATAAATTAATGTTTTTTTACTGTTTATTTAATGATTTCCAAGAACAGCTGCTACAAAATGTAAGTTCATTTTACTGTGGTTTGAACGCATGTAATAAATGTGCAAACCGTTAAAAAACACAAAAACTGGATGTAGCTAGAAATGTATGCAGCATTTATCTTAAAAATATTTGTACATTTCAGTTTTATAAGTATCTAAGGAAGCTTAGATACTTATAAAATCTAAAATTTGTTTAGATTTTGTTAATCCAAACAAATCTTGGACCATTTGTTTCCTAATTTTTAGCTATATTAGTTTCAATATATATTATGAAAGTTTTATAAAAATCTTAAAAAATTTTTTTAAAATATGAATTGTATTTAGATACATTTTACCAACATTGTTGATACCACGAGCTTTCACGCCAGTATGTTATTTATTTTTGTTAACAGTGCCGTATCTTTAATCCTATACAATGAAAGGGAAGTGTACTTTGTGTTTTGGGCATCACACAAAAGCTGGAAAGAGCTGTTGTGGTTTGGAATACTTAAGTATTTTTGGTCAAGGGAGGGACAAGCAAAAACAGCAAGTTAATAGGACAAACACTTTGTGAGATATTAATAATTTTGGAAAACAAAGGCCTCCCAATGGCCAGTGATATTGCTATGCCTCGAATCATAGAACCATCATTGAAATGGGTTACCGAGCAACAGATAAACAATAGGCCACATTGCCATGGTGTCAAATTTAATTTGCAGAAACAGACATGTCAGCTGAGAAGTTATTCAGCTGAAAATGGAATTTATCAAGAAAGTAATGGCTCTATCAGATGTTTCGGGATCTAGAACCTGTGGTTCCCCACAGGTCAACACACTAGTTTTCTGTATAAAATGATTAATATAAACTTGTGTGAAATAGGTAATTCATGCACAGACTCAAAGGCAAAGAGATGGATTTTTATTCAATACTGTTAAAGGTACCAGAACACATAATATTTATATTCACATATCCACAAGGAAAAGAAAAAGAAAAGAGCAGCAATTTATTGTTAAAGATGGGAAAAATGAAAGTGTCTTTTCACATTAGACAACTGAAAAGGCACATAATAAATAAAACAGCAACTACAGATACCAAACAGACTTGATGAGGTCAGGATGTCATGAACAAAAGGGAGCACATAATACAAAAAAAGGAATAAAATTCCAGCTAGAAGTGCATTTCTCAAATCTTCAACCACTCAACACCATCCGGACAAGTTCTGTTAGGAGAGATAAAAACATCAAAGTCTGTGGAACTTTGAATAAAAGCAGAAAAAGCATAATATATAGTGTCCTCTGTCAAAGTGAAAAGCACATGTAAAGAACAGGTAAGTGAACTTCCACAGCTGTACAAGGGGACATTTCTTAAGAAAAATAAAGGAACAATATTATCCCTCAGCTTCATACTAGAATTTCCCCTTGTGGGACTAATAAAGGCATTTCTAATCTTATTACTAGTGCATTACGATGTACAAATCACAACAGATCTATAAAGAAAGAAAAGATTTAGTAACAGCAACCAAAAAAACATAGTATTCATCTTTATAATGAAAACAACTTAAGACTCAGTGACACCGTTGATCCAAGATTGTGTGTGATTTTTGAGCTTTGAAAATGTATCGGTGTACTGGGTTGTACCCTTCAGTGGTCCACTTTTGGCCTGTGGCCCTTCTGTATGGGCTGAAATATGTTCCACCACAAACTGAATCATGGAAACTGAATCTGAATTGTTGAATTTGAAATTGAGTTATTAGTTGAGTGAGTCATTAGTTTTGAAATTAAGTCCAATAAACTTAAAACTGAATGTAGAACTCTGAAATTAAATTTCAATTTTTCTGAAACTATATTTTATCTTCACTTGAAAATTCAACTATTTATTTTCACATCCAGTTCTCTGTGACAGACGGGTAATTGAGTAAGAGCAATTAAGCTCAGATACACATTACTCCTTGTCGCCCAATCAACACCTACGTTTTTGAGCCATTTTTGGCCATGTATCATGGTAGTTGTCAAGAAAACAGAGGAAGAAGTGCTTGGCCCAGAAGTGCCACAGCTAGTGATGGGAAGTTCAGCTCTTTTGGCTCAGCTCCCAAAGAAGAGCCGGCTCTTTCGCCTCCTGGACGGCTTTTAATTTAGGATTTTCGTGGAGCTTTATTTACCATAACTTTGCAAAAAATAATGGTTTGTGTGTAGAAAATCTTTTCATGTGTAGTGTTTTTATGAGAAACCATAGATATGTCTAATTTTGTGCATTCTGTTACAAAACAGTTCTTCCTTTTGTTTAATATTTTAATCAAACATTTTTTTGAACAAATGAGCACTGAGGTAAGCAGCAAACTTTTCAGAAAAGGTGCAAGGTGGTCCAGAACAGATCCCATCAAATGTTTGTGAATGTAGGTCAAAGTCACCAAAAAAAATGTGTTTTCACAATGATAAGCGATAGAGCAAATCAGGTCAAATGTGTGCGAGGGGGGCGGGGTTTGTTGTGCCTGGCACCACTTGTAGGATTGAAATTCAACACTAATAAATAAAATTTCAAATTATACAATTCAGAATCAGTTTTCATGAGTCAAATTCAGTATCTGGTGGCAGATATTTCAGCCCGTACTCATGTGTGACACCCCTGTTCTAGACCATAGCTGCCCCTAAACTGCATTGTCAGTGTGAGATTTGAACACATGACACTATGATTCAGCATCTCATGCTCTTCCAAATTAGCCAAAGACTAAACTGATAATCTACATCAAGGAGCGAACTTACTTTGGCCATTAAGAAATACTGTTGATAGGATGATGTTGTATTTGCTGTGAATCAAAACTCAATGACTTTTTATCTTCATTTGATTATTTATTCCAGCATCACAAACACAGTACACACACACAAGCCAAGATAGCAAGCTAGCAGAGGAGAGCAAGAGAGTAAGAGAGTCCTTTGTTCAGTGCCCTTTATATATATAGACCCTTTTCACGTGATGTCACAAAAGCCGTCATCGCCATTTTGGACGTGAATCCAGACGTAAGTCAGTCTTA
>JAPTYR010000025.1:26131610-26144784 GCA_029814505.1 Siphamia roseigaster | reverse complement strand
TTTTGATACATTTTATGACCAAGTATTTGTATTTTGTATCAAAATACTTTATGATGTATTTGTGCCCAGCTCTGCTAGGTGGCCCACCCCACAGTTTGGGAAGCACTGTTCCAGAGTAACAGATAGGACATTTCCTAAGAGATATTGAAATCCACACTCCAGCCCAGTTGGTGGCGGTAATGCACCATTAAACTGGTTTGCCAACAGCCATCACAGGACAGGAACAGGAGCAGTTCCCCTCCTGGCCTTAGAGGGCGCTCGTCAACTCCTTTTCACAGAAATCCATTCACATTCAACCACGTGTGTCTTCGTCGCAGAGAACGTGTTGTGAGAGCGCAACGAACAGAACGCTGTAAGATAGATAACGATTCTTATTTGTCCTTTATCAACAATCTGATCCAAAATGACGAAAATGAAGAAGGATAAAGTTTCAGCAGACGAAGAAGCCGCGGCCTCCGGAGGGACGGAGCGGTCCTATCAGGACCTGATAGCATACGTCAACCCCATCGCACAGCCCCTGGCCTCCAAAAAACTCAGCAAAAAGCTCTACAAATGCGTCAAAAAGGGTGAGAAAACACCAAACACACTTAAAGTCATATGCTGAATCAAAAACCTCTCTCTTCGTTTACGTTTTACCGCAGGTTGTAACCTTTTCGAGTAATGACCGAACTTTCCTTAGAAATCTACTGATTTAACAGAAGTTCTGTCTGTTCTTGGGATGAAAGACAAGTTGGTGAGAAATTAAAACTCAAACCGAACAGGAGAGTTACATGAAGAATTCGGCCCATGTGATAGATGAATAAATGTTAAGTTTGGTGAGTTTTGAGCCGTAAATGCAGTTCATGTTCCATGCAAACATCTGAGGTCAGCAATGAAAGTGTCGTTGCCACACGTGTTTGTACCAGATGATTCTATTAGATGGTTAGTAATGATTTGGCCTCAGACAAAACCTGAATAATCAAAACTAGCAGCACATATCTCTCAATAATAACAAGGGAGAACGTGAAAGTGAATACACGAGTTTTCACAGATTTGTTCTCCACTATAAGGCAAATCTGAAAATTCATTATTACTGGCTGGAGCATGGGATGTGCCTTGGTAATTATTAAAATGTCATTAATATCCGTCTAAAGAAAAACTAAGTCTGGTTAAAAAAAGAGTACAGAGTCCTTTCTTTCCCTCTCCCTCAAAATTATTAACTTTTCTCAGTTAATGTCATGGATTCACCTCTGAGTCACAGAATATAATGCTAAGTGGACACTGCAAGTAAAAGGGCTTAAATCTAACTTTTTGCTCATATGTGACCCATGTCTTGGTTTTCTTTTGTGCAATGTGAACAGCATAAATCTGATTTTTTTTTTTTTTTCCCAAATCAGACCCAGTCCACTTTCATATGTGGTCCTAAATGAATATATCTGTTTTTCAACGTGATTCCATACTGAAGAGTCATGTTGCATTCCATAAAATTTTACATAATTGAAATGTACAACTGCCACAATTCTCTGCCTGAGGAGGCAGGACTCAGCAGCATCCATATTTATTTCACGTTCTGCTGCACGTGAAATTATGTTTTCTGCGTATGTGGGTCACTTCAGGACCATAGACAATTCACATATCAGCCTGATGGCATTTCAGCTAAAAATCAAAATTGAGCATTAAAGATCTCCAATGGCAAAAATGGCAGCACTCACGGTTAACTTCTTTCATACCACAAAACAGTACTTTTTATCATGCTTAATGTTGAATGTTTGTCTTGCATACGTCAGCCCTGTGTTGACCTGGTGACTTGTCCAGTTTGTACCCCGCCTTCATCCTTCAGTGGCTGGGATAGGCTCCATGCGATCCCCATGACCCTAGTGAGGATAAAGCGGGTTCAGATAATGAATGAATATTTGTGTTTTTCAGCTGCCAAAGTAAAAAACATTCGCAGAGGAGTCAAAGAAGTACAGAAGTTCATCAACAAAGGAGAGAAGGGGTGTGTGGACACTTCACTTTGCCTCTGTGAAACATTGATTATTTTTTTTTTAAAGTCATTGATATGAACGTGTGTGTTTGTGGTCTGTGTAGCATTGTAGTTTTAGCCGGGGACACTCTGCCCATCGAAGTCTACTGCCATCTGCCAGTCCTGTGTGAGGACAAAAACCTGCCCTATGCCTACATACCCTCCAAAATGGTGAGTCTCAGGATCGAAAACCAAAGTTTCAGCCAGTGTAACTTATTACCTCATACGACACAACGTCTTTTACAATGTTCAGTGTGTCAGATGAAACGAGTGTGGAGTCGTAGGCAGATGAAACAAAAAGGAAAATTAATGTTTGGCTTGAAGCTTCTCAGTCATCTGGTACAGAGTTGAATCATGGATTTTGAGGGATTGGCTTTATTTGGGAAAACCTGATTGAAATTCTTGACATTTTTGCTGGTAATTGGTGCTACAATCTGTTAGGTTTTTTCATCAATTATTTCCTCTTAACAAATGAATCTTCAGTATACATAGAAAACTAGTTGCTATAGTTAAGTCTTTCAGCCCCTGTCTGAATGAACAGGGATGCAAACATATTAATTTCTGGCGGGGGGGTCTTTACCTTAGCACGACGGATAAACATCTGCCGCCGGTGGGAAGACCTCTTATAAGCCAATAGTGATATTGGCAGACATCAGCAAATATCGTATATCAATCTAGGGCCCATATATTGGTGCATCCCTAAGATCTGCTTAACCAGTAAAGGCCCCAAACTGTTTTTGTGGCAAAATCCAAATGAATTTTCTTCTACATTTTATGTCTTTTATCATATTGTCCTCTGTATGTTTTGTTGTTGTTGTTTTTGTGAGAATCTGGTACTTTTTGCAACTGAATTTTCTGACCATGTAGGTGTTCATGGAAGAGTAAATTCCAAGGACATTTTATCAAAACAGAAAAACGTTGAGAAAAAGTGACTTTTTGCAAACCAAACATGAAAACGGGCGTCTACAACAACTGTCATTTATCAAACCTACATGGGATTTACTGGTGAGTCAATGTTCACTACAGAGCCTCTGATCATCCAAATGAGTCATATCTGATCATCATGAAAAGATAAGAACCTGCAAATTCAATAACACCGGGGTTCAATTTGGGAAAAGGTTTCTGTTGAATTTGGTTTTTATGCTGATTTAAATTAAAATTGTTATGCGGATTCTAAAATTGAAGCCAGTTTTTTTTTTACAGTCCTTAATCAGCATGCATCATCACTGAACATGTAAACTTGCTTAGATTCCAAAAGGTTTCACATTGTCTCAAAACAAGACTGAATGACCAGAAAAACAATCACCCAAACACACTGACATATTGAATTACTTAGACTTACTTAATTAGATTCTTTTTCCCACATAAATAAATATGTCAGTATCAAACAAGAGTAATACTTTTCAGTTCATTGGGTATAACCTATAACTAACAAAATCAGAAATGTGTGCAAAAATGCATATGTTTGAAAACATGACAATCGCTCATAAGTATTACCACAGCTATGGGGGTTGTTCTTCTCTTCTGCATTTGCCCGCAGATTTTCTTCAGCATCTTATGTCTTCGACTGTAAGGTCTCAGCCAAAAATTCAATTAGGCATGTGAGGAAAAGTTACGATCTAAAATTATTGTAAATCTTTTGCTGGTGTATTCTATGGTAATATGATTACTGCAGAGGTTCACAGAATTAAACAGTTTTGCAAATTGCTGTGTGTGTGTGTGTGTGTGTGTGTGTGTGTGTGTGTGTGTGTGTGTGTGTCAGTTAATATTTGAGTTTGCTACAAATGTAAGTGTTTTGAGTTTGATAGACTATGAATGCTTTTTTTATTAAAGCAAAGAAAAACTGTCAGTTCAGAGTTTAGTTTGCTGTGTGAGATTTAATGATATAATTTCTGTTCTGACCAATGCATGAAAAAGACGTATTTGCTTGTGTGTTTGTGCTTCTCTGTAGGTGGAGGGGGAGGTGGTGGTGGCAGCATCACTGATGCTGAGATTAAGAGTATTTCTGAGACGCTGTTTGCTCTGGACTCAAACAAAGCTTCAGCCTCAGAACTGATCATTGATCCTCAGGCTCTGGTGCCCGACTCTGAGACAAGTTCTCAGACAGATCTGTCCTCTAAACCGTGAGAAGATACATCATGTTACACAACACCCCAATTCACATCTCCTTATCTTCTTCTTTAGTGATATTGGACATACTCAGAATTTTTCCTTGTTATCTCTTTTTTTGTGCTTCAGGTTGTTCCGTTATGTAGATGAACAGGCTCTGTTCTCCAGACCCACCTATGCTGCACTGCTGGCTGTGCTGGACAACTACCAGAGGATGACGGGACATACAGAGGACTTCAGTTCTCAGCAGCTGACTGAGCAGGAAGCCTTTGTAAAGGAGACCATGTCCAACACTGAGCTGGGCAGAGAGCTGTTTGCTTTCTTCTACACGAAGGGTAATAAAGCAATCTTAGATATTAGTCAGATCCACTTTTTAGGTTAAGGTGTTTGATTCTGCCATTGCTCTTTATTCAGTATAAGTTATTATAATATTATAATGCATGTTAACCTGGATTTTAGGCATCTATGCCACAGAGGAAGAGTTCATGTATGACCTGAAGATGATGTGGTTTGGTCTGTACTCCCGCAACAACAATAAGCTGGACTCCAGTGGCTTTGAACACATCTTTGCAGGTTCGAGCAAAACAGATGAACACATTTTTTTGAAACACCAAATACATTTGGTCTTTGTCTTTACAATTAAAAACATTTTGAAATAGGTGAAATCAAGGGGGGAAAAGTATCTGGATTCCACAATTGGATCCAGTTTTATCTTCTGGAGAAACAGGGACTATTGAACTACTACAGCCACAGCTTCAATGGGCCTGTATGTATCCACAATAACATAAAATGTTTCTTTATACTGTTATATAGGAAGCACTGCTATGACTGACTTTCTCCTTTTAGTGGACCTCCTATCCCGATGTCATGGGGATGCAGTTCAAGTGGGATGGCTACTTCAAGCAGGTCGGTTCTGCAGTGATTGGCTGCAGCCCTGAATTTGACTTTGCGATTTACAGCCTCTGCTACATCTCTCGTCCAGGAAAACAGTAAGTGTGTTTACAGTAATCTTCTGTGGCAAGTGCATTTACTCTGTTTCTGAATATTTAACTGTTTGTCATCTATAGGTGTCGTCTGAGTCTAGGAGGGAAGGAACTCATCATCCAAACCTACACCTGGGATAAAACAACCTATGGTGATGGAAAGAAGTACATCGGCTCTGCCTTCCCTGCAACACCCAGAAACTAAAGCTAATATTGATTAAATCACAAAAAGCTTCTTCTGGAGAATTCTTCTGGTGATTTATTAAATGTATTATATATATCAGACAATGGCACAAAGTCTTTGTAAGGTGTATATTCTTAATTTTGCAAACAAAAAGGTAACAGAACCTAAGTCCTCAAAAGTTAATATAATCCACCTGAGATGGAACAAAACAAAGTGATTTTTCTTTTATATATCTTTGATATGTCTGCTTTAAGAAAATAATGGATTCCTTAACATGTTTTATTGTGAAGTGGTGTAGTTGGATGATATTTGGATTCCTCCTAAGTCTAAATATTGAAAAGTTTGGATTCTACAGCAGAAACAGAATTATATCGGATTATAATTAAAATTAATCATTTGGACTATACATAAGCTGATCCTCAGGCTCAACAAGAACAAATATAAAAATATGGTTATACTTTTGCTCGACCTCAGGTGATTGTATCTAAAAAACTAAGGACTTTTGGACAGTTAGTTTCTCTATTGTTACATGACATAGAAACATCATTTCATTTCCATTCCTAAGTAAATCAAAACAAACAGAGGAGTACTGTTTTTTCTCTAACATTAAGTGGTTGACTCAGACTTAATAAATAACAAAGTAAACCAGACAGTTGTTTAATCTGTACAGAAACCTTAGAGAGCATGAGAATGTGCTGTTCCCTTAGGGCCATGATCAAACTGCCTAATGGGGCAAAAAAATGGGCGTTTACGCACCCTGAGTTGCACAATAATGACAGTAACCATCAGGAGAAAGAGCATGTGTAGATTTGACACAATTACTTATTGTCTTATAAAACCAACCATAGTCAGCCAAAAGAAAAACAAAACAATAAACAAAGTGCCATTTTTGCGCTATGAAGTATTGAAACAAAAAGACATTAACAGATCATGTTCTGCTTGACCTACTCCAAACAGTAGCCACCAGCTAAACCTGTTTTTATCAGCTGTCCATAAAGCTGCGTGTGTGCCTCCACAGTTGGGGTTAACAGTGTGTGTGTGTGTGTGTGTGTGTGTGTGTCCAGCTGGGATGGGGGTTGATTTTACTCATTCACTCATCTATCGTGACTAACAGGATAAATTCTGGTCTGCCGACTGAACAGGGGGACACACTTGCAGCCCTGTTTAAAGAAAGTATTACAGGAGATGGATCTGCCACTGATCCCATTGTCCACTGGTCTGTGTGCATTCATGCAAAACATGAGCAGAAGACCAGTCAGTTTGCAGGAAAGCTATGGCCCTCACAAACTCATCTGATCTGGGCCTCACATGCAGTCAGAGTGTTTCGGCAACATGACAATAATGTCAGGCCAGGGAAGAATTTCTTTCGCTATTATGTCAGACTATATTACATTTTCTGAACCAGTGACTCTAGAAATTAGAAGAGTAAATCTTCTCTCTTTTCACACTGCCCTTCTTTAAAAGCCCAAATTGAATCAAATTAAACCACAGTGGGGCAAATAAAAGAAAAAAAAGATTCAATTGTTTCTTTTGTCACTCACACAACTTCATAATCGAATTATAGCTGGCCACCCGCCAGCGTGTCCTCATATCTCCCCCACATGGGCTTCTCCTGGCAGATCTCGTGAGCCACCTGACTTTTGTTTTGTAATTATATTATCCCGCTCTCCCTTCAGCGTGTTGTGGCTAATGGCTGCGCGGGCTACCCCAGCTGCACATGCAGAAACAAAGCTGCTTATGGGGCCAGACAATGGGCCCGTGGAAAAGGGACGCCTGAAGGCGGTCAGCCAATGAGCACGCACAACAGGGGGCCAACAGAGGGTTTAGGGAAGGGTTAAGGGGTTTAGGGGTAGAGGCAGAGGAGGGTGTCTTTTTTAACCCAGTAGTGGGGTTCATCAATGAGGTGGTTAGTAGAAGGACACATGGTCAACATCACCCCGTCTCCCCAGGGTCGAGGCTGGGCTGAAGGGAGGTTCAAGATGGGTTTAGATGCTGGCCCTTTCTAAAGTTGATGGGGGACCATGAAATACAGAGCAACGTTCATTCTCTGCACTTTTTGTATACTTTTCATCCACATTTGACAATTGCCATCACTATTTTCACAATTTTAAAGTGGACACAAAACATCTTGAGAGATATGGTCTTGAAGTGTTTAATCCAAGGCTGCAGGAGTTTCATCATTTTGATTACTGCTCTATTCATTTTCCACAGACACATACAAACTCACAACCTTACGGATATGCTAACTCCTCATGCTGGGATGTTGGCATCTCTCTGAGGACTTTGAGTATAACAGATGGACAAAGCGTACTTTCCCCCACTGTCAAGCAATGGGAATTCAGAGGAAGGTCATGTTTGTGTGCCAACTGGAGTGAACTTATATCTGTCCTTCATATCTATTTTGTTTTCACGATCTGTCAATTTAGCAAAACACTAAGATTCATTGAGAAAGCATCCTGCTAATAAGATAAACATGTTGAGTGAGCTGAGCAGAAAAGGGGGAAATAGATGAGCATTAGTAAAAATGTAAACGTAAGATCTATTCAAGAGAAGACCATCTGCAGGAAGATGTCAACATGTGTGGTCAGCTTTGAGGGGAACATTATGGCATACATATACTGTATACACATGAGTGCCACTTGTGGAGCACAAAGACTGGACAATATAAGTAGGTCAAGTCAAAAACAGATTAAAAAATAAGGTATAGAAAAATGAGCCAAAGGGATATACGTTCAGCTGCAGTTATGTGGGAGTCCTATATAAAACCTCCCATACAAATACAGTTGTATAGTAGAGTCTACATAAACAGTAATAACATGCAATGGGGACAAAAGACCTCAGCTATCGTATTCCCTTGCCACTTCTACTCAGGGGATACAGGAAGCCCAGCTCTACTATTCCCATTTCAGGCTGCAGGTGTGGAATAGGAAAAGCAGAGACCCAGGGGGAGGAGCAAAAAGTTAGGCAGTCAGCCTGGGAATGAAGCAGAAGCAAGCGGCACATACTTTGGGTGTGCAAATTACCTTCTAACCTACCTCGAGCCCTGACACACATTCATCTGCATCACATTCAGTGCATCCTGTGCTTCCTATGACCCTCACATTATTCACCACAACTTTCAGCAAACAACTGCTTATCCACCTGGAAAAGCTAAAGACTTTAATTCTTATCATTATGCAATGCTTATTTAATAAGACCTGGGTTTATTCTTCTGTCCTTGAGTCCATTTTTAATAATGGTGTAACATGATCTATATGATCATCAGTGGTAATGATGTGATATGAATGATGTGGAACTATCTAAAAGAAATCAGTTTAGATATTAATATATCTGTCCTGAAACTATGCAGCCTGTCTCTAAATCCAACGCATGTCACTTTATCATTTTACAAGAAGACGAAAATTATAATTACTACATTGATATTATTGAAACCAAACCTAAAAATCTTTTTCTATTTCATTCAATTCTAATTGTGAAACTACTCAAAAAAATTACAGTTAAAATAACTGTTTGCTGTTTCATTTAAGTTCAATAATGTGTTCTGTTCAAACGATGCATTTTATGAATAAAAATGTAATTTTTAATTTTTTCTTTTTTTTTTGGGATCATTGGCTTTTTCACAAAAGAAATACAAGTAAATAGATTATGTGACTTGAACTGACATCTAAGGGTCACAGCTCTATCTATCTATCTATCTATCTATCTATCTATCTATCTATCTATCTATCTATCTATCTATCTATCTATCTATCTATCTAGATGCGGATGTTCCTCGTGTGACTCTAGCTCTTGTTCCGTCTGTTGAGAGCTGCCTCTTGGGTGAAGTAAACTTGTTCAACAACCCATCTCCACAGTGTGAGGGGATAGATGGCTGGACGAGGGGATGGAGCAAACACCTGCTCACACACAACTTCAAGCTGTCACATACAGTTAGGCTCAGCCGACTGAGCGCGTCTCCCCTCCGCGCAAATGTGCTGCGGATTTGGCGGCCGCCCTCGCAAAGCAACAAAGGCCTGGGCCTCTTCTGCTTGTCTGGGGTATTTTACTGAGCTTATGCACATCTCCCTGACCCTCCAGCGCACAACCCCCCCTCTATTCCACCCTACCCCCGGAGTGGAGCTTCAGGGGGCTTGAGCCACGGGCCGGCCACGCGCGAGCTCAAGCGCGTCAGCAGAACTTGGATGAGAGTGGGAGGAGGAGCTTTGCGTGGAGGTTAAAACCCAGAGCCCCCGCAGTGCGACCCACACTGAGGCTCTGTGGGACAGCTCTGCGCAGGGACACATCACGGACCGTCCTCATTGTTTGACGGACTGAGGGACCGGCCACTAGGAAGAGAGATTATAGACCAGGTCTGCAAAAAAAAAACACCCAGGTATGTTTCACACAAGTTTTCAAATTTAAAAACTTAAGACTTTAGAGGTTTGTCTTCAGTTCACGTCATAAAAAATAATCAGGGCAGTCCAGATTGTGTCTAAATGTAATTTTAAGCAGGTTTTAAGTTTTTGTGAATGATTCTGCAAATCTTAATTCGCACACAGATTGATTCACAAACTAAAACACATAAAAAGAAATGGAAACTGAAGGTTTAACCCGTCAATAAGCACATACCTGTCCTTGCACGAAATTTGTGGCGAGACATGTTTTTTTTTCCGCATTTGGAAATGTCTATTTCAATTCAATCTAAGTCCTCTGTCACTGATCTGTGGATGTCGATCTTTCATTTAATCCCATGGTAGTCGCTTCATCCACGGTGCAAATCCTGCGATGGCCCAGATTGAAGTCGCATCCAGTCTGTGACTTTATCTCGGCGGGGCTTTATCAGTTCAGGAGTTGACCGGGATTAGAGCAGAGGAGAAACAACGAGAAAGGAGGGGAAAGACGGAATGAAAATAAAATAAATAACATATCTATTACTAATTATAAAGGTGATCAGGTTCCTCCTCGGTTCCTCCAATTATAGAGACAGCACCTGTGGAGTAGGAGGAGCTGTCCAGTGCTGAAACGCTGTGAATTCGTGCAGATGGTCAGAAAACAACCACTATGTTCTACCAGCTTTCAGAGTATTACTATTAGTTCAAGTTTCTAACATATTTATTTTGGTTCCCTATGCTATTCCGAGATTTTACCTGCTGGGAGCTTCATATATTTAGTACTTTTCAAACAAAGTTTGTCCAATTTGGTATGTTTTAAAAATGACTGATGAGCCAGTAACAGCAAAGACAAGCGTAAACTGTAGAAGAGTGAAATACATTTTTAGTTTAGGACAGAAAAAAACAAACTTTTCAGCATAAAATAAGTAATGTATAATAACCACACTTAGTAAAATGCTAGGCAGAAGAAGTTGACTGGAACACATTTAGTTCTAGACTTGAAAAGATGTACTGTTGGCCATAAAGTTGGAATAAGTTTGTTTTCTATTTTTAATTTTAATCACCTTTGTTCTGGTGCAATGATTACATACTAAGTCCCAGTTACACTTTATCAAGAAAGAATTTTCAGTCATTTCTTGGGAAGAGGTAAAAATATCCTATTTTATTCCAACTTTATGAACAGTAGCATATATTACTTTTTCTGTTGAGACAAACCACTGTCTGCAAAGTATTTCTAAATATGAAGCCATAAAGATTATTTTTAAACTGGCTGTTAAATTGCATGTGTTGACAGTGGTGTTTGCCTTTTTCTACAGAATTATGATGATTAAGCCATACATGAGACGAGGTGAAGAAGAGGAGGCCGGCAGCCCTCTGCAGTGGATGGATGGTGACATGAGCTCCCCTGATGGAGATGCATCCATCTCATCAAACCGCTACAGAGGCAGCACAGTGAACCAGCAGCCCAGGGAGATTGGGAGTGAGGATGCAGAGGAAGATGAGGAGGATGAAGAGGAAGGACAGGAGGATGAAAACGGATCCAAACGACGAGGCCCCAAGAAAAAGCGAATGACCAAAGCCAGGCAAGAGCGTTTCCGTGCACGGCGTGTAAAGGCCAATGCCAGAGAGCGTTCACGTATGCATGGCCTGAATGATGCTCTGGAAAACCTGCGCAGCATCATGCCCTGTCACTCCAAGACCCAGAAACTGTCCAAGATTGAAACTCTACGGCTCGCCCGCAACTATATCTGTGCTCTGTCTGAGGCTCTGGAGGGGGGGCTTTCGACAGAGAGCCGGGGGTTCATGGAGACACTGTGTAAGGGTCTCTCACAGCCCACTACCAACCTGGTGGCTGGCTGCTTGCAACTGGGTCCCACTCCTGCACAGGGAAAGCCTGAGGACAGACATGGAGTTCATGTTGCACCTCCTCCTCTGGGAGGGGTGAGTTACTCCTCCCCAGGTCTGCCAAGTCCCCCTTATGGCACTTTTGACTCTGCTCATCTACTTCACCTGCGGGCAATGAAAGGAGGACTGTATGACAACCACTCCCCGAGTGAGTATAACACTGGCGGTGTGGGGACCCCTCCATACGATGGACCCCCTACTCCACCCCTGAGCATCAGTAGTAACCTGGTGCCCAAACAGGAGCCTTCACCTCACTACTTACCCCCACACCACTACTCCCCCTCCCCTGTGGACCAGAACCAGGGCCTGTATCAGACTCACTCCGGATATGACCCACACCCAGAGGCACCCTATGACTCCTACCATCCACCTCACATGCCGCCACGACAGATAACCTCCATCTACAGAGATTAAGATGGACCAGGAGTTGTTTCTGAATCAGCCATCAATACAAGCTGGCTACACGTCTCTGTCTATTGATCCTTCTTTAACACTGACTGACACTAATGTCTGATTCTTGGACTTAAAGGAGAAGGATTGATCTGTTTCTCAGCCTTCTACAAGAACAACTCTGTAAATTAACAAATGTTTGATTACATGTGTGGTGCACTTGTATAGTAGACTAGCACTGTTAAAATTAGAAAATACTTGACCAAAACCAATGCATTTTATTGAAAAGTACCAACCAAATGAATTGAAGGCCTTTGTTGTTTTGGCCATTTTGACCACGTGGGTAGCAGTGAGGGATCTTTTTTTATGTCCTGTTATTGTAAGCACTTCTAATGTAGCTTCTGTGACATCAGATATTCTACAGAAATGTAAGTATTTTATTTATTGTCTAATTTAAAACAGAATATATGAACTTTGTTCTGATGTGTAGGTGTGTGTCTGATTTCCCTTTTGTATACAGTATATCTGTGGTCAAGGCTCTTTTTTGTTGGGTTGTAGTTTGTCTTCAGTCTTTTTATGTGTGCTTTTTTCTTTTGTGTGTGTATTATTTCATGTTTTGCACATTTAGAGGTAGATTTTGTAGCAAAATGTAGCCAATTAATGGAGGGAAGAAAGTGAGAAAGAAAGTAAATGGGGACTTTAACATGTCATTCTCAGGTTTACACTTTGAAATGGATTTAACATTTATTTCCAAAAATATTTCTTTGTACTTGTTGTATTTTTTTTTTTATTTCTGTTTAGCTTTTTTTCCTTTTGAAAATGGATGTCATTAAAATATAAAACAGTAAATACATGTATTGTGTCAGTTCTTGATGTTTTGTCCCAAAATGCATCATCTGTTTAGCATCACCTCCAGCAGGGTCTCATTTAGTCACTACTCCACGTCCGATTTCAACTGCACTAATCCTTTGGCCGCCATCTAATGAAAGAGCTGATGTGCAAAGAAGGATTTTAAGATAAAGATTTATGGTTAACATGGCAGCCTGAGCACGCAGACTTTCTTCATTGACATTAGAATAGTCTAATCCTGTCCTTGAAATAATATTGACCACAAATTAGCACTCATACATGTTTTACACACACACACACACACACACACACACATATATATGTATGTATATATATATATATATATATATATATATATATACATATACACATTTATACCTTT
>JAPTYR010000025.1:25869034-25881864 GCA_029814505.1 Siphamia roseigaster | reverse complement strand
GTGTGTGTGTGTGTGTGTGTGTGTGTGTGTGTGTGTGTGTGTGTGTGTGTGTGTGTGTGTGTGTGTGTGTGATCTGCCTTTCCTTTTCTAGTTTATGGTTTCATTGGTTCCATTGGTTGTCATCATTTCATACACTAATTGTTGTTGTTGTTTAACAAGTGATATTAAGCATATCTTATTTGCTGTGCTATGGTTTGCTATTTTCAATTTTATTTTGGTGTTTTTAGTTTGGTGTTTTTTTTCTTGTTGTTGCTTTTGTAGTTGATGTTGCTAAAATTGATACATAAAACATGTATTTGTGTGTGTGTTTTTTATGGTCCTATGGTATATTTTTCATGGTTTCAGTATAATATTGGCACATCTCCATTATTTAATCTAATGTCTGGTTACTATTTGTAGTAAAAGTATACCTTTTAAGATACTATCCACTCCAGTTTTAACAGAAGATCTTATTCAGGGAAATTTGTTCTGTTCATCAGTGGTAATCAGTTCACGGGGAATCTCAGTGAATTAAGATGTCATTGAAGTGATTCTTGGAAATAGCATTGGGAATAAAAAGGAAACAGAACAGTAAGAATTATGTACAGTTACATTTTTGTATGAAAGATAACAGTCTTGGGACATTATCTGTAATGATTTTACTACCTTAACTAATATTACTGCTAATATATACTTGGTAATATGATGTTGATGATCTTAGATCAGATATTGGCTTTAGCCCAGAGACAAACTTCATAATACCCTGTATCTATATCTAACGAAAGAAAGAAAAAAGAGACAAATTACAGAAAGTGAGAGTGATAGCTCTATTTTTATGCTACTGTAGCTCAAATCTGTTGAAATGTAATGTAAGGTGAAGGGAAATAACCAGCCTATTAATGGTCCTCTTGGGAACTTGTTTAAGTCAGTAGGTGTAGGTGCATTAAAATCCTATAGTCGAAGAGATTGAGCAGTGGTTCCCAACTTGTTTTGGCTCCTGGCCCATTTTATCATCACAAATTTCTGGTGACCCCAGACGTTCAAAACTGAGCCTTTTTATTGTTTTTTTGCTAAAATATATTTATTTTTGACCATAAAATAGTTTGCTATAGGCTACTATGTTGCAAATAAACGTTTATTTTAGGAGACATTTAGTATACATAATGTGTATTAAAAGCCAGGTGTAGATTACTGCACAAAATGAGAATTTTATTTTCCTTGGTCAGGATATGTACATACAGTCCTATGTTTATTTACAAGGCTGAATATTAATACTAAAAGCAGTAACCCAAACTATGAATTATGAAAGAGCCGACCACAAGGAAAACAGTGATCAGTTTCAGCTTCAGAGCTTTAAGTTTTATTTAATAATATTAAATAAAACTTCAAATTAATGGAGGCACCATCTGTAAGAATAGGCTTCACAATGAATGACTGAATGAAATAAAATAAGTATATGTATGTATGTATAAATAAATAAATAAATCGAAGTACATTAGGTTAAAAAATGAACGCAAATTTCTGGCTTTTAAAGGGTGCTGTTGTTAATGGGCTGTTACATTTTTTTTGTCTAACCGGAAATTATTTTGAGCTGGAGGTAAACGCTGCCGGGAGATGTTGCAGTCAAAAACAGGCAGATGAAAATTTAGAATAACCTCATTGAAACCGCTTTGGCAAGGTTAGGAAATGCACATGGCACAGGGAGAATCAGACCCCTTACTACAAGTACTACAATAGTTGCATGTGTGGGTGAAGTCAGATAAAAGTCAGCTTCATTCTTTATGGAGAACAAACTACCTTCCGAGCTACCTTTAGCTACAAGCTGCCTAGCCATAGCATTTTGGGAGGCGGTGGGTACCATAGCAACCGTTTCGGAAACATTGGCGGTGGGGCTTGCTTGCTAAGATAGTTGAGGCTAACGGCGTTTTGTTATGCTAGCGTTTAACAAGACGTCGGGGAGACTTGAATGTCCAGTGGAGCGTCAATCGGCCTCTTAACATCACATGTCAATGTTGTTGAACGTTACCTTTTTGTCCGTATCGATAGCAGATAGCTGTAACTTTGTTTGTGCTATTTAGTGAGCTGTCACGGATGGTAAAGTGCTGTAACGTTACCAGTGTTGACTTTAGCTAACTTAGCTAACGGTTATTTCCATCACATGCAGGAGGCTAGCGTTAGCCATCAAGGCCGATCTGTAAACTTGATCTCCCAAACGCTACCGTTATGTAAACGTTGACACCGTTTCTTTTACGACTTCATGGTCTTTTATCAGAGGAAGTTATTTTAACAGTGTTGTCATGAGTGAACCTGGTCATTTAGTCACCTGATCTGTGTCTGCTAAGGTTAGAGTTGGAGCTAACTTGCTAGTTAATGATTTTCTGTTAAGCTCTATTTATTCATTTTCAACACATTACCTGTTAGCAAAAGACACTTAAATATGTATTCACCGTAATGTAACAATTACTCAAACATTGCTGCATATATTGACATACTGGAAAACAAACACGCTGGATTTGAATATTCTCTTATTCCCGTGCCTCTAAATGTTTAACTGTATTCCACGAGTGAAACGAACCATGTTTTATATTGCATTTGTATTTATTGACTTTAAATAAGGTCAAATGGCCATCTACATGTAGTTGATGTTTTTTGTTTTTTTATTATTGTGTGCTGTCGGCATGAGATCGTGCTTAGATGGTAGAAAAGTGCGTGTGCTCATGTATGTCAACGAGCTGATTGAAATGTTCCTTTACATTACAGTATTCATCTCAAACTAGTATGGATGGGGATGACTGCAATGGCCGGTCTTATTTGTCAGGTAGGAAAGTGTTCACCTACTTTCAATGATTGACATCGTGTTAAAGTTCTGTTTTCATGTATTTATTTATTCATTTATTTATTTTTCTTTCTTGGTTGCAGGAAGTGGAGACTCTTCAATGGAAAGAGATTTTTCAGGGGCACTTGGTGTCCCAACAGTGAGCACCCCAAATAGCAAGGAAGCCTCTCCTACCCGCTCCCTCAGTGGTAAATTTTTAAATTGATGTGGATCACACAAAACTGACTATAATATGTAAATGGTCATGAATACTAAAATTATCATTTTGGTTACTTAAACAATTCCAAATGTTAAAACAAAAAAAATGCTAAATTGGTTCATATAAACGAGAATAGAAAATTGAGCAAAGCATGTATTTCTGTGCTTACATGAAATGTTCATCTGTAGAACATCTAAATAAGTTTCACAAAGAAAGTGAATAAAAATTTGAATCTTTTCTTATTAGGATAAAGGAGAACTTTGTTTTTTTTTTTGTAATTCATGAAATGCAGCTCTAAGATATCAAATTGTGATAAAATGAAAATTACTCATCTCAAATCGTGAGTGAAATGACAATAGATGAGCCTTTTTTTTTCGACATAAAAATCACAAAAGTGCATCAACCTTTTCATGATATGAAGATATATGGTAGTGTTAATGTCTGGTACAACATCAACTTATCAGAAAACCGCAAAGGCAATGTGTTTAGTGATGGAGCATTATTTAAATAAAATATAATTAGAAAATTTACATATAATCCCACATTGAAACTTTCATTTGAAATTCTTCCTCATTGATTTTGTAACACATTTGTTGTCAAATTATATCACTCAAGACCACACAAGACACCTCTTTATGTTTGCTCTCCTGGCTGTATAGCCAACTCCATTAAAGTGGAGTTGTACAGTGATGAAGACCCGGGTCGCAGTACTGAGGATGAAAGAGGTGAGCGAGTAGAGGAAGGAGGTCCAGAGCAGGGATCTGAGGCTGTTGGATGCTACAGGGAGCTTCCCAATCCTGAAACCATGCCAACAGGAGCCACCAGACTGCCAAATGGAAAGCTCAAGTGTGACGTCTGTGGAATGATCTGCATTGGGCCTAATGTTCTCATGGTGCACAAACGCAGTCATACAGGTGACTGATTAGTAAAGTGTAGAGAAATCCTCTCTGTCGGGACATATCCTGGATTTTGGCTTGTTAATGGAATATGACTTTTGTGTAAAATGCAAATGAACCAAGAATATATACATTCCTATTATGATTTCTGAAAATACTCTCAAAAATATTCAAAATCTTAAATTATCTACATTCAGCCCCTGAAACATAGTTTTCTGCAGACCTTGTGCTAAACATCTGACAGTGGTTATTTATCAGAACATGTAGCATGTATAATACAGGATAGACTCTGGATATTCAAGGCAGTAAGTTGCCTGTTGAGCAATGTTGTTGAAGTGTGTTCCTAATTTGTTTGTTCCATACACAATGACAGAGGTGTGTTCTGGTGTCTGAGGTCCTATTTTGGTGCTACACTAATTGACACTTGGTGATATTAGTGTGCCAGCAGTCATACCAATGCAGCAACAAGGGCTTTGGAAGGAAGAGATGTGCTTACCAGGCGTGAACAAGGCATGGTAGCACAATCAATACTTAAAAATTATTGTGCATATGATTGGAAAAATACTTTGTTTTTATAAGTTAATTCACAGGAAGATTTCATTTACAGTAATAAATCTACTGTTACAAATACCATTTATAAAAGAAATAGTGAATCAACAGTTAAATGAATGCTTTTGAGTGAAGGAAATGCACCAGCCACTGAAGGTACTGTGAAGGAAATTTGGTTGACATTTTAATATATTCACAGGTGAGCGACCATTCCAGTGTAATCAGTGTGGTGCCTCATTCACTCAGAAGGGTAATCTTCTTCGCCACATCAAGTTGCACTCAGGGGAGAAACCCTTTAAATGTCCTTTCTGTAGTTATGCCTGCCGAAGACGAGATGCACTTACTGGCCACCTTCGCACTCATGCAGGTAGGAGACCTTGAATGCTGATTTTGTTGTTGTTTTTTCTAAAATGTGCATCAATTGAGCTGGGTTTTAAGATCTGTAATGGTGTCAATCACTGTCTCCAGTGTCATCTCCAACCGTCGGGAAACCGTATAAATGTAGTTACTGTGGACGTAGCTATAAGCAGCAGAGCACCCTGGAGGAGCACCGTGAGCGCTGCCACAGCTACTTACAGAGCCTTGAGTCACAGCAAGCAACCAATGCTCACAGTCAAGGTATGTTTATTATGACATTTGTGAAGACTAATGTCAGAGATAGAAATCTCTTCACAGTTTGGTCTTGTAAATGATAATCTCCACAAGGATCATAGCGTCATCAGATGTGGAGATGTAATATACCTTCAATGATAATGGAGATATTTAGGTTTTCCCTATTCTAGGTATTCCCTAATGTGTTTTAGATTTGTAATAAAAATCAAACAAATGCTGTCCTTTGACACAAGTATATAACTCTAATGATGTGTGCCCTGTGCAGGAGAGGAGATGAGAGAGCTAGAGTTTATACCAGACTCTCTACTGCAACCCTCCTCAGATAAGATGGCATTTATTGATCGGCTCGCCAACAGCATCACCAAACGCAAAAGATCCACACCTCAAAAATTTGTAGGTGAGCATTTGGTCTTAATGTGGACAGATTGAGGAAACTGAAAGCAGCATCACCAATTAAACAACACTTCATACAATATTTTTGTCACAGTAATTCAGTGAGCAGCTTTCATAGGTCTACCTGTTCAAAGTGTTATGATTTGCTATAGCTATAAACTAAATACAAAAGTAAGTCATAAATGAATTTGTATTTTCCCTTTTGGCTTAGCAGAGAGAATTGCATACAATAATGAATATCTGATGGTCTCTAAAGGACTGTTCATTAACGTTTTTTATACAAAAGGCCACCATTAAATCGGGTGACGTAGTTTTCCTCCAGCTTATATAGCCTGCATTTCTTTTCATCATACTGTTTCTTAGAGAAGAAGACTTGCACACTCTCAACCAACAAGTGTAAGGTAATATATTTTGACAATAGTTGTATACTTGACAATACTACCTATGTTATTTGTTGGAAGTACAAGATGCTTGTTCATTAATTATTTTTTAGTTCCAATTGAAGCACTGGCCTCTAGCATTTCAGGGGAAAAAAAAGCTAATTAGGCAGTTTGGGCAAAGAGTAAACATGATGCTCCTTTCAAACAAAAGCCTTTATTTAACTTCATGCCAAAATACTTTCACATCGGCCATCCGCTTTAATAGCACAGTGTCATAAAATATTATTTTTCCTGTCATAGGACAGAAGCACATTCGCCTCAACCTTGCAGATGCACCTTATGAGCTCAGTGCTGGTTTAGACAAAGATGGTGAGCTGCACCCTGGGGACCTTGAAGCCCCACACTTCACTGGTCTGGGAGGAGAATATACCAGTGTAGCAGGTAATGGAGGAGGGATATCAGACACATTGAGGCCTCTTCACCTTCCCTCCACCCACCCTTCATGTTTAACTGAACTCAGACCAGTCCACAGCTCTGCTCACACCCCTGTTGGTCTCGGCCCAAGGCTGGATTGCACAGGGATGGGAGCTGGAGGCGTTGGGGGACGTGAAGCGGCAGAAGGTCATGAAGACCTGCCTGCCGGTCGGTGTCATGCACCTTCACCGAGCAATGGTTGTCAGGACTCGACGGATACGGAAAGTATGCCAGATGAGCCATGCAACAGTACTGCTCCAACTGTAGCAGTGCACAGTAACAGTAACAACGGCCATCATCTCCTCCTCCACTCCAACAACAACCCAGGGCCTCTTCCCATTGCACACCACAGGAGTCGAGACCGACATAGTCCAAGCCACGCCAAAGACAGGGAGGTGGAGAGAGAGGATGGAGGCCATTCAGCACCGCCGCCTGCTGCACATGCTCCGACTCCAAGCTCACCCACAGCACCCTCCTCCACCTCCAGGGAGGCTCTTCGTGTGGTGGACGGGGAGGGGCGAGCTGTACGTTCTTTCCGTTGTGAGCATTGTCGGGTGCTTTTCCTGGACCACGTCATGTTTACCATCCATATGGGCTGCCATGGTTTTCGCCAGCCTTTTGAGTGTAACATCTGTGGCCACCGCAGCCAGGACCGTTATGAATTTTCTTCACACATCGTTCGCGGAGAGCACATCATTGACTGAGGATCGAGGTGGAGAACTCACTTCACCTCTACTTACTTTGACACTGAGATGAGGACCTGGCTGGGTTTGGTCTGCACAGGAGCTAGAGGTATTGGTACGGTTAGTTTGGACCGGTGTAAAAGGAGAGCTATTATTTATGTTCCTAAAATTATTATCGTCAGACAGTACTTTTGAAAGCACTTTGAAAAATGAGACGATTTGAAAATGCACTTTAAGTTAAATGTATCCACACAGATGAAGAGCCAATGCACTTTTTCATCCCTAAATGTGCCTTGCTCTAAAATACAGAATTTGCACCTGATGAACAAGTATTTTAGACAATTCTGACTGTTCATTACCCCAAATGCTTACTCTCTTGTGCACTTTACACCATGTTGAGAAAAAAAAAAAAAACATGCAGAGGATGTAATAGGATATGTAAATATTTTACTGCCTTCTAAAAGCACCTTTCCAAATTAATTATTCCTGACAAATACTAAATTTCTCAAAGTTACTCTGTCATGTGGGTTATTGTGTGCAATGAATGGCTTTTCATAAAGCTTAGGGGAATCCAGACCAAACTCAGAAGCCAGGTCCAAGTCAAGCAGTTGTATTTAAGTTTTCCATGAATTAGAAATGCACTTTTTGTTTTCAGTGGGGGATGGGTTGACAGATCTGGCTGAGTTTATCTATGTGAGAATGTTAGTGATCCTTCATCATTTTCTTTCGTTCCTTTTTGTCTTTAGTGGAAATTGGTTAAATAAGTAAAAAATGAAGGCCTTTATTTGTATGAATGCTGTGTGGAGCAGTGTATGAAATGTTTTTTTTTTCCTTTTCTATGATGGCTTTTGTTGCACTGATAACCTGCCAGAATATTATGATTATTATATTAAAATATTTTGTAGAATACATTACTGACCTGCACATTTCTCTCAAAGTTTGGGAAAAGGTGATGTTTCTCTCACTAGGAAGAAGTGTGAGTATCACTGCCACAATTTTAGAGATTACTGAAGAGATTTGGGTCTTTTGTAAGTCCTTTCATAATGACACTGAAGTGCAAACCATCAACTGTCTATTTATTCTCTATATCAACATGGTTTTGATGTTCTGATGTCATTGTATTGTACGTTTTACTCCCCGTTCTCACCTTGTTGAGCGAAGGGCATGAGCTACCTATTGTCAGGTCTTAAAACAGCAGATCTTTATTGGGAGATTTACATTATATTGCAAATTATTTTATGTGGTTGACCTGTAATTTTGCAAAATAATTATTTTCCTACTCAACCAAAATGTCAGATTGATAGTTATAACTTCTGTGCAAAGAAACAATTCAGCTAATTTATCAAAGACTAAATGTGTATGGTATTTAACCCAATGCTGCTAGGATATTAACGAGTGCAGTGTTGAGTGGCAGGTGTCGACAGTCTTGAAATTTGTGTTTTTCTGATATTTGGGTTGTCTTGAATTATTTTTGGTGATACTGTGGAGAAATGTTGTGGCTCACACAATAATCAACCTCTGATCTTCATTTAAATATTGAAAGAAGGACAAACTGTAATTCTTTTAAGACACTCTTTGTTAATATTTAACTTGACACAGTCTAAGCACATAAGACAATAACACACAGTCCAGTTGGCTACCCCGTTGTTAAGTCTCATTTCTAGACATGGGCAGAAAACTGAGCACTATATTTATGTTACGTCATTTTATAGACATACTCTGTCTACATCCTCTTCTAGATGTTCAGATGAATTGAAATACACAAAGCCTAAAAATGCAAGTCGGTGATCATCTGACTTGACCCCTGTATATGTGTGGTGCTCATGAACACGATTTTTCCCTTTTTTTTTGGTCATATTTGCTATTTTTGTATATTTTAGTGAACATTTGAAAGCTATTACATAAAATATTAGCTCCTTTTGGTTCTGGTGAATGTTGGTTTTTGTAAATCCTGTCAGGACAAATGAAAACCTCATCAATTCTAGAAAATATTGCTGTTGATGGACATTTTAGTAAAGTGAAAACTCTCCTGTCCACATAAGCAGACTAAATATGTGAGAAACTTCAATTATTGTTCCCTTCAAATAGAAATAACTATCTTATACCACAATAGATCACAGTAACTGTGGTTCTAAAAGCACCGATTTACCCCATACCTGAGCCAAAGAACCATTGTTTCTTAAGAGATAAAATAAGAAATTAAAGTAATTTTATATATGTATTTGTTTATATAACGTGGATATAAGGAAGCAAAATGCATCTATTTTCATGGTCCCGTCAGTTAAACCTTGTTGGTAGTTTAAAAAAAAAAATTGCCTTTTTTTTTTTCATATTTTACAAAAGACAAAGATGAACATTTGAGATTCCCCACTTGAAAATGACATTTAACCTGTATAAAGCATTTACACTTGTTAAGTGAAGCTTTGTTTTTTGCTTTAGTACTGCAGTGTTTTTACCCCTATAGAAACATGTTAAAATTTCTCTTGAAGATATCGTTGAATATTTAAGTAATTTCACTGAATTTCCAAATGCCTTGCCTTAATATAAGACTGTTAAGTCATGTAGAGACAGTTTTACTACAACTTAATTGAGAAGTGCTTACAATGTGACTTGAAAGGTTTTCCTTTGGTTTGTGGAAGGCTTAGGTGCTGATGGCATTTTGTTTTATCACAAAAAAAATATGCATTTGCAAAACAGCTCAAAGACACATATCTCATTTTTAACATGCCAGAAAACAATTCTGGTTTCACATCTAATAGATAATCCTAACTTTATTTGGATATTTACAGGAAAAAAAATTGTCTGGCCCATATGGTAACTTGAAAGCAGTTGAAATCCAGTTTTTTTTTTTTTTTTTTATCTTGGGTTCTGTACCTCAGCCTTATTGTAGGGAATTCTTGGACTTCGATAGAAACTGTCTGACACCAAAGTTGTCATTACAAATCAAGAAAAGTGTGGTTTTAGTTTGCATGAGCAGAACATTTGAAACCGCTGTATCTTACACTTTACTTGTTTGACAACCTAAATATGTAAAAAGGTCCCGGTGTGACTTGCATAGTAATTGTTTTTGTGCCTTTGGCCTGACTTTGTCTCAGACATTGCTTTCTCCTCATTTCAAAGTATCGCAAGTAAAGCTTGTTAATTCCTACGGCACGATGGCTACACATTACAAAACATACAAAGACTTCACTTACACCCGTTTTTGAAACTATTCACCATGGTGTTGTGTTTTTAGAAACACTTATTGAGTAACACCGACCACAGATCCATCATAACTTTGAGGACTTTGGTAATGCTGACTGCTAAAAGCCAAAGAAATAACTACAGGAGACATGAAATTAAACTTTAAGACTTAAACCCTCAGCCTGTTTGTTTTACTTGTGTAACAACAAATCTACAAAACATTTAAAAAAAAAAAAAAAAAAGCTCTGCAATTATTGTATGTTTGAGTACACATCCAGCATTGACAGAACTAATCTAAAGGGTCCTGTTTGTCTGCCACCCTTTTTGAGATCTTGGTTTAGATTTTTCTACATGTTTCAAAACGATGCATGAACTTCATTAAATAGTGACATTTCTTCAACCTTCAGCCACCCTTCTATTTAAGTCTTAACCAAATGAAAACTGTCAGCTCTAATTCATGGCAGTTGTTTTTCTCTAGCTTTGTGGAATTTTGTGTTTAGATGTTTTCCTTGTTGCAGTTTGTCCCTTTGGGTTTTACCATCTGTTAACCCTTCCAGTCTTTACGTCTGTAAAGGGTTGGATATCGCTTTAAATTACTGCAGAGCCTTTTCAAATGTATCATATGTAATTATGCATTTGTGTAATTTGATCTGAAACTACTGTAAGTTTTGTACTGTAATAAAGTCTATTCCAAATTATTTTTTTCTCCAGCTACATTCCACACTATTAAGGTGCCTTCAGGTGTCTCATATGTTTAAGACCTTGGAGATTTTTTTTTTTTAATAGTTTTTCTGGATATTTTTGTCAAAGGACGAGTTAAATATAAGCAGTGTATGAAAGTGTATGTGGTCTTGCACAAATTTGGGTGATCTGAAAGAACTAAGATTTATTTATAAAGTAGCTTTTGTATTAAATCTGAACTCAAAATTGACTTTAACCCCTAAAAGACCCAAAAAGCCACTGGTGACCAGAATCACCCAATACATTTAACTTACCCATTAAACCCATCAGTACATGTGAATAGTTGATGAAAAAATAGTTTTTCTTCATGATCAGATATGACCCATTTGGATGTTCAAAGGCTTTGTAGTGAACATGGAAACACTTCTACAAGATTTATTCACCAGTAAAACCCATGGAGTTGGATCAATGACAGCAAGTGGAGACATGGTTTATGTTCAGTTGATTTTTGTTAAAAAGCAACTTTTTCTTCCATGTTTTATGAACATCTACATTAGTAAAATATCTCCTATTGAAGAAAAGCATAATACAGAGGATAATATTAGTGATAAATTTAAATGTTAAGTAGAGAGAAAAATCCAATCTGGAGCTGCTGCAGAAGTAATAGTGGGTCTTTATGGGTTTAGCAGAAGGGCTTAACTCAATGTTTTGTAAGTCAAATTCACTGTTAAAAGGTATAATAATTTGGGGTCGAAAGCTTCAAGTCTAAAACTTTATGCAACAGAATGCACATTTGAATGGTACTGATATTCACCAAAGCATAGATGTCTAGAGCGGTTTCTGAAACAAAACTTAAAACCTATGATGATTTTTGGGGGCCAATATGAATGAAAGACATTTTAAACTGGACAAAGAATGAGCTTCACACGAAAGTTTTCTCAAAGACTGTTTATTTTTGTTTACACCATCCTCAAATTCTGCATTACACCGGCTTTGGAGCTGCTCTTGGTGTACCAGCCTGTAAAACAAAACAGTCTTAGATTAGACATATTGAAAGTGACCACTGTGCATTTAAACTGAACTGATAGTTCTAACCCGTGTGAAAAAAAAAAAAACCTTCAATGTTAGAACTCTGAATATATTAACATGTAACCATTAGTAATTATGGCTAAGTGTGCTTAGTTCACATTAAGTTTAATTGTATATTTTACAATAAGACACATTTGACAAATTAAGTTAACAGAGTATACTGATGCACAAGATACTCACAGTAGGCCTGAATCTGGGTGGTGGGGTGCGGTCCTTCCTGGCCTCACAGGAACGGTTCCTCACCACTTTACTGTGAATGGCACAGCTGACACAGTAGTGCAGCTTCACGTAGAGTTTGGGCAGAGGGTACACTGCAGAAGAAACACAATGGACAAAACATGCAATAAGAAATTGCAAATCGATTAAATTTCAAAGCAGAAACCTCTGATTACGTGACATGAATAAGCAACTGGACTCACCCTCATAGGTACAGGCCTCTGTGATGTCTCTCACAGCAGCCGCCTCCACTATGTTCCTGATGACAAACTTCTTGATGGCCTTGTCCTTGGGAACACAACGGGCACAGTTGGTGCAGCGAATAGGCTGCACATGCCCACGGCCCTTCTTGGCACGACCGTTATTCCTCCTCTTCTTGGTCTGGAAAACAAATACTACTTTGAGCTGCTCCATAATGCCTGAACATTGATGAGCCTTACAGGTAAGATTCCATTGTTTGGCAAAGCAACCACTGGAATTAAACAAGACACTTGCATTCTAAATTTTGTAAGGATGTGTATACATAACATGTCAGCATCACTACAAATAAGATGTATAATAGTTATGTGCGAGGTGGACAAGATATTAATGAACTTATGTTCAAGCCACCTCTTAAATAATGCATTTAGATAGTTTAGTAAAATTCCAGCGTATATATAT
>JAPTYR010000025.1:25761370-25771710 GCA_029814505.1 Siphamia roseigaster | reverse complement strand
GACGGTAATGATTGGTAGATGCCGGTGGGTGGAGCCTCAGGATCAAAACATGATTTCAAAACAACAACATGATTTGCAGTCTGCAAAAGATTTTTTAAAATGTGAATATTTTGGCTGCACTGTTGTTGTTGTTGAGTTCAGTATGTTATATGAACATTATTCTGGAGTATCTGTGACATATTAGGGGGATTTAACGGCCAGTTGCTTTAGATTTTCTTACAAATAGCACCTTTAACTGATCCTTAATCGGTTCAATGAAAAGTGAGAAAACTAAACAAAAATCAGTAGTCATTAGTCATGAATCATAAGAGATGTTACAGGCTGATAAAGGATCTTTTAAACCTTCACCCTGTATCTTAATGATGTTAGTCGTCCACTCTGGCAGCTCTTCTGGTTTGTCAGAATGAGATGAAGATGATGATGAGATGATAGATTTTCCAAGATGCTCTTCACTATATTCAGGATGAACTCTTGTTTCTTGATAATGTACTTAACTAATTTAGCTATATATGTATGTTTCAAAATGTTTTCTTGCATATATTGTGACATTTTACTTCATTTTCTGTTGTTGAAAACGTCTACATATTTTTTTTTTTTTTTTAAAGAGCTTTGTTTAAGTTAGTTTGTCTGGACAGTGTTACCATGCAGGCAGCCTCTGGAATGATCGTGCTATTTACAAGAATGATGGCTTTTAGAAATATTTACTGGACCACTACTCAAGACATCTCACCATCTCTTTTCTCTCCCTGCAGTTTGTCTTTGTACGGCCCTATGGCAGCATACGTCAATCCCCACGGATACGTTCACGAAACTTTGACCGTCTACAAAGCCAACAACCTCAACCTGGTCGGCAGGCCATCCACACTGCACAGCTGGTTTCCAGGGTAATTGATTCTCATAGCATGTAGCTCCCTGCCTGAACATGGGGAATAATATCCTCACATACATTTATCTGACATATTGCTGTCCTTTTCAATTTCATGAATGCACATCAGCATGACATGCTTATATACCGTATTTGGGTCACTTTTGCTCCTTGGAGTCTGAAATCAAAGCTGTCCTGCAGTATCTTCTGACCAGTGATGTCACTTTTCATTCACTTTATCAAGTGCCATCTCTTCCTCTTGTGTCAGAGGTTGGCAACCCCATACTCCCGCCGAAAGTAGAAGGAGAGACACTATTAGACATAGACATAGACATAGACATACAATACATTTGTAAAAATTAGAACCTGATTTCAAAAATTACTGGGAACCCATTGAAAATACTGACCTATTCTTCATTACTGCATGTTTTCAATTAACTAACTCTTAAGTGGAAAAGAAAAAAAATCAACTTCAGATATTGCAAATGCGGTTTTGCAGTGGAGATGTTGGTCTATTGATTTAAGGTAAATGGGAATAAATGCAGTGGAAATAGATTCAAATCCAACATCAAACATAAGAGTCAACAAAATAATGAACTAATACTTAATATTCACAGAATGCATGAATGGAAATTAAGTATTTAAGTATTAAACATGTGGTTCAAAGCCATGACTTGTTTTGGTAGAAGCTCTGTCTGCCATCACTGTCTACATCACTAATTTTTGGGGATAAATTTAAGGAAGGCTGAAATGGGAATAGATATGATATTTTTTTTTTTTTTTACAGATTCATTATTGATTCTGCTTGTCAACCGCCTTCTTTGTTGATTCCAGGCCAGTTTTGTTTCAGTTTTCATTATCATTACCTCTGCTAAGGAATGGTGGAGTTTATGTTTTCATCAGGGTTTATCTGTTTGACTGTTAGCAAGATAACTGCAAAATTTACAGTGAACAAAAATCATTACATTTTCATGGTGATTGGGGGAGGGGTGGAGATCTGCCTTGGTGGAGGTCTATCCTCTCCAAGTGCTTTTCTAGTTGTAACCGTTTTATCTCTGAGCAAAGTGTAGAAATATGTGTGAGAGTTTGAGTGCGAAACCACGGTTTAATTCACGTATGCAAATGTTCCATGTAACTGCTAGCACTGATAAAAGGTCTTATCCAGCTGAGGGCCATATGATACACATCACACATCTTCATTTCTCTCTCAGTTATGCTTGGACAATCGCTCAGTGTCGAACCTGCGGATCTCACATGGGTTGGAAGTTCACCGCCACCAAGAAGGACTTGTCTCCACCTCGTTTCTGGGGTCTGACCCGTTCTGCCATGCTTCCCCGTATCCCCCAGGGTGAAGGTGAGGGCGAGGAGGCGAGGGAAGGCTCACGTCTCTTCTGTCTGTGACATTGGACCATTCTCGCTCAATCGTTTAAAAACCCTGCAAACCCCCGAGCCTGGATCTTCAGTCAGTCTGTGCCGTGATTACGTTTTGTAATCAATGCATTGCACACCGCCTGTCACCCCCGGCAGCGAATCCATCATATTAGCGAAAAGGTCACTGGGTATTTAAATGGAATTCTAACAGCGAAGTAAAAAGGATACAGGTAGTGATTTCTTAAGGGCTTGTTAAAAGTCGAGGACGACGTGGATGTGACAAGATAGAGGTACAAGAATCTTTGGCATGTGGTCGTCCTAGCATGCTGCTCCCTAATCTGCACCCCTGTTCAACTGTTGTTCTCATGGTCGCTGCAAATACTCACAAACACAAATTAATGCTTCATGCACAGTGCTGTTCTCCCTTGACTCCTTTCCCTTGTATGATGGAAAATGGGACTGAATGCAGATAAGCGTCTGAATGAGAATCGCACTGATGTTTGTGTAGATCTTTTATGACAGGGGGTTATTTTAGACCTCGGAATTAAAATTGGTGTATTTTTTTATGGAAGAAGATTGGAAGTGAAAACAAAATGCTAAGCCATGTGTGGAGAATCACAATCATCATCACAGCAGTTTTTGTGCAGTTAAGAAAATTACAATATGTATGGATAATCTCATATGAAGTGTTTGGTCAAGTGATGAGTTTCAGCATTGAAAAGCTTTATTTCTTGAAGCTCAAGAAAATAAAAGATGTCTTGGTACCTAACGGCCCCCCCCCCCCTTTTTTTTTTTTTTTTTCTTTTCTTAAAGGTCAAGAGGGCGGGTTAGGAGAGCTTTATCATCTTTGTTTTGTTTTAGTTGTGTAGTGTGTTAACATGGTGTGCCTACACTCCAGCTCAGTGTCTTTGAGAGGTTTGAAATGTAAATGGATGAAAGATTATCAGGGTTTATTTCAGTCTTTCAGTTTTTCATAGGTTTGAGGATTTTAATTCTTGCGATTTATGTTGCAAGGTGCTGGTTCACATATGTGTAAATGTAAATAAGACACAGTTATGGAATTTGTTGTGTAATATAGCTGATCTACAGATTGTAGAATCTGACTCTTATTCATGTCTGAATTGTCACAAAAAAAAAAAAAGTCAGTAATCGGGTAGTTTCTTCAAGTGGGAAATGTTTCAATTAAAATATTCTCATGGGTTATCATTGAGGCCAAGGCACTATGTCACATGGGTTAAACCGTTATCTCACATAGACTTTGCTTGGAATTAACTGTCATATTCGTCTCTTAAATGTGAGCTTCCTCAGATGTTTGTTCAGATTACGTACATTTTTTTGCTTCACAACATATCACATCATATTATTTCATCAAGTTGAACCAGTCCAGTTACTTTTCCAGCCCAAGAATAATTCATCAGATCTCTCATATCCTGCTCTAAAACCTTTTGATCCTTTTCTTTGTAACAGTGGAGTTTAATCATTTGCCAGATTTCCACCCTTTCATGTAACGGTAGTAAAATTAAGGATGTATCAACCCAAAACAGATTGATGATGTGACTCCAGAGAAGGCCTTTGCTTGTTTTTTTCATGTCATTTTTTGAAACACAGAAAAATAAACATCCAGTTATGATATCACTTTCTCCCGATGTCACCTGTTTTTGTTACCAGCCTGTTGCGTAAGAGTTTAACATCATACCTTTATGTACTCAGCATGCTGCATAAATTTGTTAGGAGAGCACGTGTTTGTCTCTGTTCAGGACTGTGTTAAGATGAACTGTCAAGGTGATGCCTTCATTAATCTTCACATCCACAGATAAACATGTTCCTTGACTGTTTGTGTACTTTCATGTGTCTGCATATAAACGCCCTTAATGCCTTTTCCAAAGTATTAATCCAGTGCAGATACACGTGAACAGGGGTCATTTATATGCAAACTCAGTAAGGATCTAATGAGCCTCTGCAGGTGGAAAAGGCCATGTGAGAAAACGCATTGCAATGCGTCTTGCATTTGACGTCTGAGAAATTGGACGTGAGGCGCTGAGACACAAAGAAGTGAAAGTGATTCTTCACCAGTTCAGGTCAATGTCATTCTTGACTGTGGCTTATGCAGTGATTTGCTGATTTGCTGCTGTTTCTTGAAGAATAGTTCTACATATTACATGAACAAAAAATTACAAAAAATAGTTTTTCCTTGTTGCGATGGAGGGTCTAAGGACAGGGGATGCTTGGGTCAATTTCTGTTTCTATCATTACTGTATTTTTTATTGAATGTTTTTGCAAACGAACTCTGTAAAGCCCTTTGAGGTAACCTTGTTTTGACTTAGGGCTCTACAAATAAAATTGAATTGAATTGAAAAATAGGAAACAGAAAAATCTGTAATGTGATGAGATGGAAGCAAATGCTTTGTTGATGATTGATTGATATCTTAATATAACTTAAATAACTAATGAACCAACAGAGTCATTGTTTTCTGTATCTATGCTCAGAACAGACTTTTTTTTTAATTTTAGATGTTTGCTATTCTCTTCTTTTCAGGAAATAAGGGAAATGACTGACAGTTACCTGCTATATCAAACTGAGTGAGCTGTTGAGTCCCTTTTGTATAATTCAAAGAGAGAAAAGGGCACAGTGAAGTGAAGAATTATTATTATTAATGAAAAAGTATCTCACAAAAACTTAAACAGCTCTGAATTTTGATGAACTTGAGTCTGTGCACCTGTTCGTCCATATACCATCAGTAAATGTTTACTATGTTAAGAGACTTCAGTTGTTAAAGGCTCATCTTCATTTGTTTGAAACAGAGCTCAAGGTCTGTTTACTCTTAATCACATCTTATTTACACATTTTAATGAGGAAAAAAAATGAAATTAATGTTAAGTTCATACAATTAAGAGTTTCTGCTGATGAACACAAACTGATGCAGTGAGTAGAATTTGAATGATTTCCACAAGTTATGTATTTATTGTGACATCGTGCATTTATCCAGGTCTGTGTAAGTGATGCAAGTGCATATAATTGCTTATGGTTTCCGGTTAAAACCAGTGTGAACCTTGTAAAGAGAACATGCAACTAGCAGGGTGTAATTACTTGGGGTTATGTAATTTCCTCAGCTTCATTTCTGTTGATGTTCCAAAATAATACAGTGCCATTCATCAGTTTTTCCTCCAGCAGTCAGTTTTACATGTGTCTTAGGATAGTAAACCCATCTATATATTTCTAATGACTGTAAATGAAGCTAGGTTGTAAATATTTAGTGAAAGTGCTGATGCAATTGAAACAGCTATTTTAAGATGAGATGAAAGGTTATTCATCTCTTTGGGGAAATCAAGTTATTGTGGCAGCGTACACAAGGGAAAAGATCATCTCTGAAGACTGATTTAATCTAGAAAAGTACTGACTTTCAAGATAAAATGACTGCAGGGAATGAAGAATCTATTAAACTGGCTTCAGATTTCTGAGTGTAATGTTTTTACTTCATGGTATAATTATGTGAATCACATCAGCATTTATGGTTATGTAGTCTGATGACCGCTGTGTCTGTGTTTATGACCTGACAGGACCCGAGGCTGTTTGACCGAGACACGAGTAAACAGTAACTGTGGACAACAGAAACCTTCAGCCAGCAAAAATTCAGCAATTACTTAAATATGCAACTTACACTGAAACTTTTCTATCAAAAGTGAAATTGTGGATGTAATTGATCATTCAAAGGCTACTGACAGTATGTTTTTGTATTACAATGAACAATAAAGGTACTGCAATGATGAAAAGAACAACACTTTAGCACCAAAGAAAAGTGACATTTAAAAATGCGCTAACAATATCAAGGTATGAACATTTAGATGAAACAGAGACAACTGCCGCTGCCATGGTGACATAACAAAAACCTTTCAGCAGATTTAGTAGTAACTCTTGGCCTCCTTTGTTGAAGATAGTTAGGCTATACTGTCATACATAATATTATGTCTAAGAGTAAATTTCTCCTACAAAGACCAGATCAAGGTCTCCAACATTTTGTTAAAAGCATTTTTTTTTTCTTGGTCTTATTCAGCACTGTGGATGTACCCAGTTACCGAGGCATCCACCTACAATGTGGTGTGACCAAAAATAATTGGGCCACATTCCCTGCATGTTTACTCTATGTATAATTCAGGCCCTGTTAGTTTTGGGTATGCACCTTCCTCTCTAAAAAAAAAGAAAAAAGTGTAATTCATGCACAAACCATTTTCCATTTACTGTCTGTTTAGAATGAAAATGTCTAAGGTCTAAATATTTCTATACAGTGAAGCAAATGAAAAATATATAAATTCCTTTTGGAGACAGTGTGACTTCTTCACTAGACATAAGTAAAATCTAAACAGGTTATAGCAGGACATAGGAATAAAAGAAAACAGACTGTAAGTTGAGCAATTAATTTATTCCACAACAAATTCTGTAGCAACATATGACAATATTTTGTAAATATATTGTCATATGTGAACCTTGTAAATAAATCAAAGTAAAATAACATCACATTCACAGAAGCCACAGAAGTTTCACAAATTTGACATCCAACCATATTTATAAAGACTTTCTGAAGGCAAACAGATTTGCATTTTTAATAGTTTTGTCCTGATATTCCCATACATGTATAGAATTCAACAGTTCTTTTAGAAATATTTCACACCAGAGCATAGCAGACAGGACTGCATCATGAGTTATTATCCTACAGTAAAGCAATTGCTATTTTTCACTCTCCAACGCTCTAAATATCAGTACATGTGATGTCTTATCGGTTGTTTTCCTCGCGTAAACTTTCGCAAAAATTGCACAACTGGATCTCACCCTTATGCTTCAGAGTTCCCGAAGTCCACACCCAACTTCTATTAAGGGGTATGTTATATGTTATATAAATATACAAGCCTCACAATGTGATGATATAACCCATCTACACTTTATCTGTTAACGTCCAACATCAGCAGTATCATTAACATATATGTGACTGCTTCGATCAGATAGCACATTTTTAATATGTCACAGACAACGTTGGACATGTTTAATCTCTTAGTATTTTCTGTTCAGATTCACAGTCCAAATCAGACAAGGCTCAGACTGCTTTTTCTTACGGGCTCTTCAAGTTCCCACACTCATGCGTTGTCCTCATTTAGACACAGATGCATTTTTGAAGCTTATGTACAAGGTGCTGACCAGTGTCAACTCTTCTTGCCCTGAATCTTTCCCATCGGAATGTCGTTGGCACAGGAATGTCGCCAGTCTTTTAGGGAACTGGCCGCTGAATGCAAGGTAAATGCAGGGGTTTGCGCAGCTGTTCAGACTGGCCAACAACATCAGGATGGTGAAGGTCGCAGCTGAAATAAGAGGAGAAGCAAAAAATAATAATAATAATAATGTCACAAATATACAAAGAAGTGTGTTTTTGGTATTGCGTGTTTGTGCGTAATTGGCTGTATTTTGTGCGTAATACCAAAATACTACTTCTACTATAGGATAAAAACAAGGGAAAGTAAAAGTAAATCAATTAATTAATCAGTTTTATTTAAAATTCAACATCAGATGCTTGTACTTACTTTCTTTTGGTGCATTTGAGTCCCAGGCAGACCACAGTTGGACCGTGAAGAAGGGTGCCCAGCAGATGATATAAGCCAGGACTATGACCACCGTCATCTTCAGCGTCTTCACCCTGGCCTTGGACATGCCAGCCACCCCGTTGGCTCTTGAAGGGAGGGGGGTAGACGCGCCCTGCTGCTGAGCCTTTTGGTACAAGTTGATGTGGATGGCTCGACAGATGCGCACTTGGCAAACCACAACAGTGATTACAGGACAAATGAAAATGACCAGTGTGGTCCAGGTGACGTAGGTCTGCAGTCCCCAAGGCTGGACAAATGTCGCCCAACAGTCAAACACACCTGGTGCAACTTCTACCTGTGAGAAAATAAAAACCTGTGGCAGACTTCCCAGCAAAGAAACACCCCAAGCGATGCACACGGGGATGTTGATTCGTGTGCGCGTCCGTTGGAACTTCACCATCGGGTTGCACACAGCTTGGTAACGATCAACTGTCATGACCACGATCATGTAAGTAGAGGAAAACATGCCCAGAACCTGCAAGTACTTCACCAGGCGGCAGATCAGGTCGGGTCCAATGAACCTGTCTGTGATGTCCCACATGAACTGCGGGCACACCTGGAAGAAGGCGACCACTAGATCCGCCACGCACAGGTGGAAGACGAAGACGCGCATCCTGGTCATCTGTTTGCGCTGTCTCCAGAGGACGCACAGCAGGGCGGTGTTGAGGATGGCAGCGCTGATGAAGATAATTCCAAGCAGGGCGATTTCCACTTTGGCCAGACTCTCATCTCTTGCCACGTCCTCTACATCCATAAAGTCACTGTTATTGAGAGGGAGCATTGCTCAGGGTTTTTACCTTCCAAGAGCAGGGCTGGAAAATAAGTAAATGTCTAATACAATTATGTTAAAAATGATCTTAATATACAGTTGCTTTGTGAAGTATCAGACTTAATGATGACCTGGAAACTCTCTATCAATCACCCAGGGAAGAAAAAACAAAGTAGACCTGAACAAAATATATTTTCCTACATTTAAATTGATATTTCTATACATATAAAAAGAAAATATTGTCCAAGGGTTAATGGAAGTTGGTCAGGTTGAGTAATCTCTAAAAGGGTAGTGGTCTGTGGAAAGCTTTGTAGCGGCTTTTTATGAGGGTGAAGGTGGGTGGAGCTTCTATTCATTCCGCTCTGTGATTAACCTATTACACACAGTTGGAAAGTAAAATAATAAATGTGTTTATAGTCAGCGATATCAATATAGTTTTCAGAAATATTATCTCAAATTGACTCCACATATTTGAAGAACTACATAAAATACATATTCTAAGGCGTTAGTTGGCGGTTTAAAAAATATAAATATAACTCTTTGAGTCTTGCCTACTGTCTTCCAAAAATATTTAGATTCTATAACAGACAGGTGCAATGTTTGTTTACCTGCACTGCACATGTCTGTTGAAAGAATCTAACTTATTCGGTATAACTTTTTGATACGAGTCCTCGGCAATAATGTTTCTTTTTATTTTGACGTTTTCAGATACTTGTCTACTCTTAACTTGAGGGTTTCTAAATTGATATTTGTATTTTCAAAACTACTGCTTCATCCTATGTCTTATACAACAAGACGACAATTAATAAAATACTTGGACCTTAGAAATGTACCTAATAGCTATTAATAGGCTCCTCACTCTTTATATAATTAGTTTTGATAACGCCTCTGTAAATTTGACACGTGATTCTGTTGACCAATCACCGTCAAGAATACATTGACGTCGAGTCGCTTCAACCCGGAAGTGTCAATGTAAACAAAATACTTAGGAGAAAGAGACTCAAGTAGAGACCCTCACGTTAGAATAATAACTTCAAACTGTTGCTTTTACAAGCGATTTCATTATATTTACTCTAAAATTTCCCCGTTTCACCTATATTATCTTGATGAGATAGCTGCTAGCTGCCGATACCGGAGTGGTTCATTTCAGTGTGCTAACGGTTAGCCTGCTTTAGCTCCAGGTTCGAGATGCCGCATGACGGAGACCAGGCCGTCTCTCTGGTTCGCTCCCTTAATAGTGGAATACCAGTTCATGCTGTGGTTTGTAACCGCAGCTCCCGAGTGGTACGACCACTGTGGATAGATTTCAACGGGGAACTTCAGCCCTACCAGGATATACAGCCTGGGACTGGACGGAGAATAAACACCTTTGTTGGTAAACTCCAATAACTTTTCATCCTTTCATCCCAGTATGTTATTAAAGAAAACAACACAATGTCACTGTTTTAACGTTTAAACATCGTTCAGTGAACAACATGGACATACTTGACTCGAGTTCATCTGGCAAATCCAGATATCACCCTGTTTATGTGCGTGTGTGTAACAGGCGATTTAAATTAATAGCATATGTGAATTTCCCAGGTCACCCCTGGATCTTCAGAGATGCAGAAACTGATGAACCAATGAGAGTGAACTGCAAAGAGCTGTTTCTCCCGAAACCAGCGGAACACGGACACCCTACAATTGCTAATATCACATTACCAGGTA
>JAPTYR010000025.1:25521307-25534009 GCA_029814505.1 Siphamia roseigaster | reverse complement strand
ACATTCTCGCGGTATTTCAATCTCGAGTAATGCCGAATGTCACCGGAAACGGCCGACATCGATCAAAACATTTCAAAAGCAAGCTAACCGATTTCGTACACATTCCGCTAATATATTTACCTTCAGATAAGTTTTAAGAGGAATTATACGAGAATTTTATAAATGGATCACTTGTGGAGAAAAACTAGCGGAATTCCGCTATATAGCGGACGTCTGGGATCCCTGCACATTAATCATGGATTGTTTTTATTAATGTTAATTTTCTATGGTCGTAGTGATCATTCAAGAGCAATATATTACCACATTTATTTTTAGGTTAACCAATTTTACTCACTCAATGTTGTTTTTCCCACAGAAAAAGAGTATAAGATGTCTGGTGAGTATGACTGGGAGATTCAAGGTGTTCCACAAATTATTTTGTGCCGAGTGCTTTTTTTTGTTAATGCCTATATACTTCTCAATTTTTCTTAGACGACCTCGTCAGAATGTGTGGGCCCCACACAATCTTTGTGTTGTCGTTGAAGGCAGTGTTTGAGGACACCAACATACCCAATAAGGTTAGAACTAATTTTCATTGATTACCAGTGTCTCAATTGCAATTTATTTGCTAACATATGCAGCAAATATTCATGATTGTATTATTTTAATTGAAATCTCCCCTACTGCTACTGTACTACAATCAATTCTGCATTTTATTTTGGGCCACAAACTGTTTAGGACACATATTCCAATTTGTGTGATCCCATTATTAAGGATATGTGCAGAAAATGTAGTTGGCCAATATGCTTCTTCAACAGGCAATGGATGCCCTTCTTTTCCTAATTTGCAAGATATTGATTCAAGTATTTGTTAGTATTTATCAGGTTAATCTTATATTTGATTTGATAATTTGAAATACTTAATGTAATGTCAATAAAACTGTGTTTGGTGTGTGACAGAGCTGTCCAGGAGCGGAGCATATTGTTTCCCAGACATTGGCCAAAATATGAAATGGCTCCTCAAGAGCATCTAATGCTTATTTTTTTTTAAAGGTATACATTATCATGTGGATTTTCATATTTATATCTTCAATTTCAAAGTGGGTCTGATCTTTGATCATCTAATCTTTTGTTTTCTGTCTCGCATTAGCGAAACATATTAAACAAAAAAATAATAGGACCATACCTCCAAAACGGCAACCATTGGACCCTTTTTGTAAGTTGATGATGTTAGATACTAATTGGTATCTTATTTATTTAACTATGCAATTGTGTCACAATAGTTTTAAAGTTTTCAAAGTATTTCCTCTTCTAAGCATCTGTACGGCTATTAATGGTGCACTCTCTTCTAGTATGCTGACATGAACAACTCAACAATTATCTACATGGACTCCTTTGGGGAGTCCAAGGAGAACACCAACAACATGGTGAAAAACTGGAGGTGATATTCTTTGCCATTTCCTTCTACCTGATGATCACTATACAGTACTACAGTACTCCTTAATTTCCCTCTGGGATCATTAAAGTTTTTCTTTACGATATATAAACTGTAGGTCAAATACAGTTAGAGTGCCACCCCCACACAAGCTTGTTTTGTTTTCCCTAAGTAATGTGGTTTTCTTGCAATTCATTAAAAAATTAAGAGCAGTACATGTGATGGAGGAGGTTGGGACCATGTCTCATTGTATGGGTTGCACTCCAAGCCTATTTGGCCTGCATTCAATAGTTCCTTGATCTTTCTTTCTTCTGCCAACAGCTCTTTTGCGGAGGCAAGGGGCTGCCGTGGTCCCTGGACCGTTTAACTATCCAGCACCAAAAACAGATGGACCTCCATTCTTGTGGAGTTCATGTAGTCATGGTAGTCTTTATTTACTTGTTTTTACCTTGAGTTGATTTGTTGTTATGAGTTGGTTATGTTTGTTTGTATAGGCTTTCTTTGGCAACCTCATCAGATTCACATAGTGTATACTACAAAGCTGGTTTAGTGTTGGTTAACCCAGAGGTTGAGGTAAATCGTCTAATAGAGGAGCCTAGAGTCCTCATTTTCTTAACTAAATAGGATTCCAGACTCATCTATTACATTGTTTACCTAGCCTGGAGACCAAACCCCTAGCATTACAGCTAACGCTGTGCAGGGGTCTGGTGAGACTTGGCAGCAGTGTGGGTGGGATGAAGGTTGTCTGTCAAGTTGTCTCTGTACTCAACGCCACGTTATAGGATAGGCACCAACTAATTAGAGTGATGAAAAACGATTACGTAGTCAGCGCGGCCGAAGAACATGGCGAAACATAGTCAAAAGTGGAAGTTTAGTACTTGGTGAATTTTAGACACGGTAGCAGCTAGATGACTGTTGCCATTTGTGAGAAGCATTTGCGAATTTCTGGCGTGCTTGTTAATTCCTCGCTAGCTCCTCCCGCTCCTCGCGATTTGATTGGCTCGATCGAATTGATAGTTTCAGTGCCGCAACACACTAGACAGCCCCTGGAGCAAATTCAATTTGCGGCTGCTATGGGCGTCTAGATTTCCAGGCTATGGTTTTCCTTTACCTCATGAATAACTTAACAATAAACCAGCTTTGTAGTATACCCCCACCAGTCCATGCTCAAAACTTATTCACCTGCCTGCCCTGAACATGCAGACATTAAAATTGCAAGTCCGTAACATGTATGCAATTCTGTGTATTATTCCTCAGTATGTGGAGGCAATAATGAAGGGCGATGCGCTTCAGAAGGGATACGTCCCAGACTTTGGGCCCATAACGCATGTCAGGGCACAGCTGTGCAAACAGCTTTTCAAGTTATCAGGTTTGAATGACGTCACACCATGTAATAAACTCAGATTAACTTGCATAGTTTAGCACAGTTTGTCATGTAGGGAAGTTGTTTGCTGATCGTCATTGGATTTTTTTTTCTGAGTCTGTGGACAGAAAATCGCCCTGCGAAGGGACACTTGGTGAAATTTCTGAATATTATTTTAATTGTTATTTATTTATAATAGTTCTCAGGTTCCTACATTTTAGATTGCCCCTCTGAAATTCGATCTCAAAAAGAACACCTGTTGTAAAACTGAAACATACAATCCCTTAAATAAGCAGATATTCAAATGTCCCATGGAGAATGTAAAGGCTTTCTTTAAAAAAATGACATAGGGATTGAGCATTTGCATTATTTCTATGTAACTTTTACTTAATTTCATCTGTAGACCAAACTGGCAAATGCAGCGAGTGCCTGCAGATCATCAAATCTGGAAATAATCTCAGTACATGTTGAAATGCGTGTTGCTTTTGGTGAAATTCAAATTCCCAATGTTCATAGCATTCATGCAGCCCCAAAGCATGTCAGTCTCTACACCATGCTTTACTGTAAGCATGGGGCTCTTTTTTCACAATACTCACTAGAGGTGTGCGTCGGCACTGCCTCACGATTCGATTCGATTCTTTTAGATTCGGTTCGATTCAGCGATGCATTAAAGCCGGGTGTGTCTCAATTAGGTTTGTGCCAATCATGTTGCTTTGCCCTCGAGTCCAAGTCATCAGAATTTGAGTATCTGCCGACATCAATATCTGCCGTGATCGGATCGGGACATCCTTAGTCTAAAATGTAAAAATATGTGGTCTTCAGCAAATCATTGTGTGAAGAATTCAGTATAAAGTGTGAAGCTTAATTTTGAGCACATCTGGTCTGTTTTGCTCCTTAACTGAGGAGTTTGTCTAATTGTGTGATGTCATGTCGTCATTTTTGTTAATGTGTAGACAGTAGAAGAAAGCTGTAATTACTAGTTAGAGAGTCATGTTAAGTTCCATGCAATTTTCTTAAAACTCTTATTCTTGCTTTTTTGTCCTGTCTTTTTTTTTCTTTATTCTTTTACCTGTAGACAGACCCTCCAGAAGATTATTGTGAATGCAAGGTCTGCATTCCACGAAAACTCTTCGTTCAGCCTGGAGACTCACACATTTGGGCCCCAAGCAGTCCAACATGTCCTCACTGCCCTAGTGGAGGAGCTGGACAGTTTGTCATTGTAGATTTAAACATGTTTTTAGTTCAACATTGTAGTTTTAAACGTCATGAGTTTTGTCACCTCTTGTACCCCTTGTAGCCTTATACAAATAAATAATTCTTGACCATAGGTCTTCAAAAATAGAGCACAGATTAATATTATTTTCTTACAGGTTACTTTTGGTTTCTCTTTCTATTCTTGCTTTCTCTTTCCTGCTCTTGCTATTGCTCTTTTCTCTCATTTGAGGAACTGACTGACTGATTACTGCCACCTACTTTGAATGCTCACACGCTTAACAACATGTCACCTTTTAATCCCCTAGACATTTGGCCATTTAAAAATAAATATTTGAAAACTATTCTGTTGTGTGCCTCCTTTATGTTCCAACCCTTGTAACGAGCCAGGGACCCAATTCACAGTTGTTCCAGGGACAACATCGAAGTAACCAATCAGAGATCATTTGAGACTGATCATTAGCATTTGAAATGAGTATGCCACCTGCAGCATCATAATTCAGGCCGGACATGGTGTAGTGGTTAGGAAGCTGAACAAGTCATCAGGTTGCAGGTTCAATCTCTGTTCCTGCCATTAAGGCAGGCCCGTCACAACCAAGCAGGCAAACTAGGTATTTGCCTAGGGCCCCCGACTTCATGGGGGCCCCTACGGATGACAGGTTATGTCTACAACAGCAGTGACAACTTTGTGAAGGCGGCAGCGGCGCCTCCCTCAATACAGTGTCCAAAAAGTGCTTTGTGTGTTCAGTTTGTAACAGTTCAAACTTCTTTACAGTTTATAAAATGTCTCATATCAAGAAGACAATGCGAGAAGAAATTTTCAATGAGTGAAATAAATGTTTTAATGCTAATTGAGTTTCTGTGATCATTATAACTGACCCAATGAAGTAGGCATCACCTGCGCCGAAGGGTACATTAAATTAAATCAGAAGACACAATAAAACTGAAATTTTCCACGCTCTAAATTATAAAAATAAATCCTCCAAATGAAATTTCAAATATAACTCCAAATAAATAATCCCAAAAGTCACTGTCTTTCATACTTGGATGAAATTAATAATGAACAAAAAACGCATGCGTCTGGAGGAGTGGAAATTGTCAATGAGTTCAAACAAAAATTAAGATTGTCTCATCGTCACCGAACGTTTGTCCTTTAATGAGATACGTGGATGCGGGAACCAGGAGGGAAAACTCTACTGGCCAAGAGACGCTCCTCCTTACCGGGAGAGAAAACTCTACCGGCCTTTTCCTGTCTCATTCGGGGCACCAGGAGGGAAACCCTACGGGTCCAGATGGTGCGACGTAGATGCTCAACGCTCCTCTCCGGGGACAGCATCTCCGTCTGTCGTTCTGATTCTGATTCTGGTCCTTGCCTCTGGCCACACCCCGCTTCCTCCTGCTTTCTTTTGTGTCCCTCCATCCTCCTCACCTGCGTCACCTCGTCCCTTTTATAAAGTTTCATGTCCTTAATTGATTTTACCGCCATAGTCACTTTTTTGTACAGGGAATGAACACAAACAGAAAAATTACAGTTTTTCCTTTCTGCCTTTTTACCATTATATTTCAGCCGATAATACCGCTTTCATTTAATTAGGTTGCCATGGTGACACCGTCACAAGTACTTAGAAGTTTCAGTACTTAGAAATTATCAGCATAGCTCAGCATAATCACTCGAAATAAGTAGAACCATTAGCATGAAGCGCTTGATGCTAACAGTTCCATTGACTTCCAGTGATTATGCTAAGCTATGCTGAAAACTTCTAAGTGCAGAATACTGAACACACTGAGAAGAAAATTATATGCACATTCATATGTAATATTTGGAAATACTGCAAATATGTGAATATCTGTGTATATATTGTAAACATTTAGTGTTGCGTGGATTTTATTTGCACACTTTATATTGAATTTTGAATATTTTATGTTTAATTTAACTTATTAAACATATCTCTCTTACATTCAACTGTTTCTATCCAATTTCGTGAGTGTTTTATTTGTACTATTTATATTTAGTATGATCTGCACATTTAATATTGTTTTTTTTATTAGCGTTATTTGCATATTCAATATTTCATATCTTTTTTTGTTATTGTTCTATTTTATAACTTTTGCACAAGTTTGTTTTTGTAATATTAAGCATTTATATTTAATTAAGTAAAGATGTCCAGAGTGGCAGCAAGAAGTCTTCAATGTTCCTCTATTCTTCAGTGGGTAGATGAGTATAAAGTGGGGGGTGTCAGGGGATGGGGGTCGGGGGGCTGGAGAAGGGTGGCCCCCCCAAGGAGCCTTTGCCTTGGGCCCCCAAATACCTTGAAACGGGCCTGCATGTGTCTATATTAGTTTGCCCAGAAACAAAGAGTTCAGACGATACAATAGTTTCTGTATGGTAAAACACTATTCTCAAATGATTTGTCATGCAAATCTGTCCTTGGTAATCACAATATCTGTTACAGGCAAATCAGCTGTAAGGAATCACCTGTAGGCAAGCTGATTTTACAGTGAAATGTAGAACGGTTGGGTTACATCAAAAGTACCAGAACACATGCATTATTTTCTGTGAACAAAGGTATCATGCATCTATAACTGTAGGCAATGTCTATTCTACAATATATTCACATTTATATTCTTGTGCATTATAAATCTGTTCATTATATTATTATAAATCTTAATTTATCCATTGTGAAATACGAATAACAAAATGTTCTTATAGTTAATGGCATACCTGGTTCTGTCATTACAAATTAAAAGCACATAAAATGGTCGTTAACTACTATTAAATGGGCTTTGAAGACTCTCAGACCACACTCATAGCTCTAATGATGGATGAGGTTTAGTCAGAGCATCAATGAGTTTTTATAGCACCACAATAAAACAGTCTTCTTTGTTTAGTTTTCAGCTTCATCTGGTGCTTTATTGGTCCTGATGTTGGTTTGTGGTTATAACGTAGGCAAAGTCTTTTTCACTCCTACTTATACGCTCACTCTGTTTTTTTTTTCTTCCTCTTGCAATGAAGTTTAAGAAATGATGTAACATATCGATGCACACAAAAGATAAAAAAGTAAATGCAGCTTTTTTTTTTTTTTTTTTCAGATACACATCTCGCTCCATCTCCGTCTTTCTGCACTTCTTTGCAGACATGCATAGATGCAGCGTTGTATGTCTGTTTGCAGTCGCTAAAGGGCAAATGCAAATCATCCAAAAGTTAAACCAGAAGAGAAAGATCTGAACTTGGCTTATTTGGTTAATGCCATTAAGTCCGTCTGTGTCATTCAGCCTTTGTACAGCCTGTCTCCCTCTTTCACACACGTGCACACACAAAAACACCTGCACAAAAGAAAAAGTCATTGTTTCAACTTTCACCCATGCCCCCTCTTCTCTGTCTGCAGCCCTCTTCCTTGTCGAGAAGATTTACATGCTCCTTTTTCTGGGTCTTTTATGCAGAGACTGTCCTCCTCAGTAAACCGCCCCCTCCTGCCCTCTCTCCGCTCTGTCACTGCACAAACACAGCTGACAGGAGGTGGAGGCACTGCCATGACACAGTCGCGTGCCGTCCAACAAATCCTCTCAATCTGCCAGCCAGCAGGCCCTGAGTGGGCTTGTGTGGGTCTTTACAACTGTCCTCACTGTTGGAGTGTGTGCACCCGTGTATTTTATTGCAGTGGAACCATCCAAGCTTTTTTTAAACAATTATTCACAAACGTATTGATTTGTGCTTTTTACGGAGAGAAGCAAAATCCTTTTATTGATTGTATTGGACATCAGATATAAGTTTGTTGCTTGTTGCATCCATCAGTCTTCTGTCTGATCAGTTTGTCAGTCTTGATCAATCAGTATGTTTATCAGGCGGCTCAATCTTCTTATAAGTCCATCTTATCTTATGTTTGAGTCCAAATGTTTTGCACAAACTCTCTCTTTAGCTCCATTTAGTAAATTAGACTGCTCTGCAACGTTCAATATGTGTTAACGTCTGTTGTTAGCTCAGTTTAAAAGAACAACATTATAGTATTTTAGCGTTATTTAACATTTTTTTCTGTATTTCAGGTGACTTTAGAGAGAGATTTTCAGTTAATACTTCATGTGGATAGTCAAACTACAGAAAAATGGCAGTTGTAGTACTGGCATATATATATATATATATATATATATACAGATGTTTTTTTTTTAATCTTACAGAATTATAGCATCATTTTGAATTCCATAAACAATTCTAAAAATATATGGATCATTTTTTCCTCGTATTTTTTGGAAAACTATTCAACAGATTATCTGCATAATATATGCATTGATTTGTCTGAACTGAATGTTGAATCTCAACTAATGTAAATGAAATACTCTTTGTAGATGCACTATCCAAACAGTGTCAGTGATTTTTGTTCAGCTGGTCTTTACATGTCTGACCTTTGCCCTTTCACAGAACAGAAAGCGGCTGCTGGTTGTCTTTGTTGTAGTTAAGATGTTATAAAACCTTGCTTACAAACTATTATGTAACTACCAGCTGCTGGTGTTCTGCTTTCCATGATGAAACACAAACAATGTACACAGGTTGTGTTTGTCTGTGTCTGTGGAAACTCTTATACACATATGTGTTGCATAATGAACATTCTACATATAATTACACAACTGATCATCTGTATTTTCATTGTTAAATTGAACCTAAAATAAATTTGAAAGTTAATTGCCAATTTTCATCATTTTCTGGTTTATTTGCTTCACTATGGCTGTAAACAGAATATCTTTGAGTTTCCGACGAAAACATCATTTGAGGACCTCATTTTGATATGTAATAAAGAATGATGGACTTTGCCAGTTACTTATATTTTAGAGGTACATTCACAGGGGACCTCATGAAATAATAGGATGCAACAAATATTCATAACATTGTGAGTATAGATGACCTGTTCAGTTAAAAAATTAAAATTAATGAAACTTTATATATATCAGTAAACAACCATTCACGTTACTTTTAAGTCCAAAACTAAACATACCTGAATGTTTTTATTTTTGACTTAAAGCATTAATTTAAACAGAAATTGAAATGTAACCATGTTTCACACATGCCAGTATCAATTTATTAAGAGCTCTGTGATAAGATTATATATGTTGGTGAACAATAGAAACTTATGTATACAGCTGTATTTGTTCTTATTTGGACAGTCCAGTAGGTCACACATCAAGACAGAGAGTGAATGTGACAAAAAATATTTTATTTTAGGCAGGAAATATATGGATGTCTGCAAACTTAGTGATTTAATGCAAGTATGGTGTAGTTATTTTATACTATCTCTTTATTGAATTTCCGAAACAATTAATGTCTTGGGGTTTTAATGTTTACAATGATAGAGAATGTTTTCCATATCAACCATTCATTTTAATCTCCACACACATTTGGAAATTTACCATACATACTTAATGTATTGTGTATATGTGTGTTCTTTTGTATTATTTCTCATAGACTGAAGTGATGCAGGCAGTGATGGATGGATGTGCTTTGCTGTGTGGCATTTTAACCAGGTCTTTAGAAACGGCTCTGCAGCTGTCTCCTGCTCCATGGCACTACGGGTTGAACACACACACACATCCACACTGCAGCCCTCCAGCTCTCCTCAGTCCAGGGGGCAGTAAAGTGGTTATCTCTCTCTTTCAGATCCTAATCTGACAGCAGCTCCTGCCTGTTGCCAGGTTACCCCTGGGGCGTCAATCTCTATTTAAATCCCCACTGCCTCCCCGCTCACCCATCAACACCAGCCATGTACACCCACCCGCACACCCACCACTCCCCTCCTCTTCCTCCCAGCCCCTTAGGGTCCGTGCTTTCCTCCCTTACCCCTCCACATTTCTCGGTCTGACTGTGACAGCGGCATCGGGCTGAATTTACACAGGGCAGCAGGTGACACACGGATGTTTTGGAATCAGCTGCTAAAAACACTGTTCATGACGCAAGGCTGCAAGGTGGAGTGTGTTGGACATGCTCTGTGCTGCAGGCTGCTCTCAGTGTGCTTTGGCAGGGGTTCACACAGCGTACAACCTGGTCTTATAGAGCAGGGGGATGTGGGCTGAGAGGGTTTGTTTGAGAGTAAGGCGGCAGACAGGGGGTCTCGCAGCTCTTGGAGGATGTGGGTAGAGTCTGTGCGGCCTGCGCTGCTCAGACAGATGAGGGGAAATGATGGAGAGATGGAGCGATAGGGAGTCGGACTCTGATGTCTGAGAGAATATCCTCCTTCTCCTCCTTCTCTCTTTCCTCCCCTGGTGTGTGAATGGAAGCCTTTTGTGTATGTTGGAAGGGACGTCTTGCATGTTGACCTCATGCCCAGGAGGTCACAAGGGGTGCAGGGTGGGATGAGAGAGAGCACATAATTGCAGCACAAACACACAAGACAAGCCCACGGAGAGGCCCAACTCATACACTGATGCTGCCAGCCCGAGCTGAGCTGAGCATGCATGTTGGCCAGCAGGATGCATTTCCTGAGCTCTAAATATATAGTACGTGTCTGTCTACTCTGTCATTTGTTTTTACTCTGATATTTGTTTAATGATGTCTTAAAAGCTGGAAGCAAAGGAAGTTTTAGTGTCTATTGTTTTCCATAGAGGAAGAAGGAAATTGAACTGGGAGATAAATACCAGAATGATTATCATGTTGTATCGCATACATTTTCCTCAATGTCACTGTAGAAAGTGTCATAACAAAGGTGCAACATGATTTCAATGGTTTGATAGAATCTGAAAAAGTGTATGTGACATAAGTGAGTGCAGTATGGTGCAGTAAACTAATGCAGCATGGTGTGAGTTTAACCTGCAGAGAAGAAGAATTGTAGTTTTTAAAGGCACAAGTTAGAAACTGAACTCTAGTTTAGGTATTGTAGAGTATTTTATGTTGTTGACGGAGCATTTTTTTCACAGAGGCCCATGCAATATACCTCTGAGTGCATTTTCAGTTCTTTAAAGTTAGAGATAATTTACAACACAGTTTAGTCCTAATGTGGGTCTGCAGCAGGACTCGATCCCTGACAGCAGTGAAGATAGAGCTTGTTCTCATTTATTAATTATTTAGAAATAAATTGTATTTATCTATTTTATGCAAAGTGTTCAAAATGTCAAAAGGATTCTGAGTTTAACTGTAAACACCGCATGGCTGTTATATACTTTTCCTTAACTGGGCAATCACATCTCGAAGTTCTATGATGGCACGTCACCAGTAGGGACGTTTTTTTGTTTTTTTTTTCTTCTTTTCAACATTTATTTTTCTCTTTACTATTGAAAGAGACTAAAAACTACAAAGAAATACAAAATACAAATAATGAATGCTTTTTTCAGCCTTTGAATGACTCTTAAACTCTCTTAAGCCTTTGAATGACAGGTCCCAACATGCTAATATAAAAACAGACACGTTCAATAATTTCAGCTATAATGTCCAAAACATACCACAGTGTTCAAGTAAGCACATAAAAATATTAAATAACACTTAAAAAAATAAACATCATGTGCCTCTTGAACCATATGTAGAAATACAGTAGCTTTGTCTTGGAGCCGTGACATGTCTGATGTTATCCATTTGGACCTTATCCATGTGTGTGTGTGTGTGTGTGTGTGTGTATGTGTGTCAGACCCTGTGTTTTGTGTGACTGTGGTCCAGTTGGCTCATTTCTGGTCAGTGTGTCAGTCAGCCTGTCGTGTGAGAGGGCATGCTTGGTGCATCTGAAACCTCTGGGCTGACGGCCGGCGGGCATGGCTCCGCCACCGCTGCTCCACCTGGCTGATTGATGCGGCCCTGTTTGAAGTTCTCTCAAGGAGAATGAGCCTCATTCATAAGCCGCTGCACCCTCCACACTCCCAGCTCCACTTATCCCTCCACTCTGTTAACAGCTGAAATGCTACACTGCTCAGTGCTCGCAAAGGTATGGAACGAAGGTGGACAGGCAGCAATATGAAAAATAGCCTCAGGATGTTCTCCCTTGGTGTGAAACTGTTACCTATTGTTACTTTTCCTGATCCTATGATTTGAATATACTAGAATATACTGTACAGTGAGTAAAAATACAGACATATCTAATACACATCTCATTCTCTGAGGGTTTACAGCTCAGTTATTCCACAGTGACTTAAGTAGTTTTTCTAAACTTCGTAGGCCTTTAATTTTCAGTCTAGATTAATCTGCTGATTATGTGTATATTTTATTAGGAAAAAAATAGAAAATGTGTATTTTATTTCATATTTAAAAATCCAAATACCATCTCCAGAAGCCCAAGGTGACATCTCCAAATTGCTTTTGTTGTCTGAGCAACAATCTAAACCCCAAAGATGTTCAGTTTACAATCAGTTTGTGAAAATCTGGAACTACTTATGAAGTGCTTTGCAATTTTGCTTGAAAACTAACTAAATGAATATCATATCAGATCATATGTATTATTACCAATTACTGCCTGCCAGTTACATACAGTGGTATGCAAAAGTTTGGGCACCCCTCTGAGATTTCATGACTTAACTTTTTTAGAGGTCACAGCAACAAGATTGTATTCCTACAGAGATGTAGACGTGTGAGTGTTTTCTAGACTGAAATTCTTAGAGTACAATTACATAGTTTACAATTGCATAGTTTTATCATAATACAATTGAATATATAAAATAGGATGTGGAAAACTCCACACCTTTCTGTGTTGAGTTTACATGTTCTCCCCGTGTCTGCGTGGGTTCTCTCCGGGTACTCCGGCTTCCTCCCA
>JAPTYR010000025.1:25404215-25419821 GCA_029814505.1 Siphamia roseigaster | reverse complement strand
AGTGGCCAATGTTGTTTTTGTTTTACCAGCAGGCAGCAGCAACAAAATGTAACATTTGATACAGTAAAAACTTCTTATAATTGCCCGTTCATCAACCCAATTTTCAAAATTCAGCCGGGGGGGAACACCCCCGGACCCCCGCCTTATAAAAAGGACTCTAACTCCTGGGCTAAGCCCCGAATGTTTTCAATAGCTGGTGACGCTCCTGGTAGTGAGCATATAGCAGAAAACAATGACCACAAAGCTTCAAAACAAATGTTGCTGAAGGCATACATAGGAAACCAAATTCAACCATTAAGTCTGGGAAAAAGTTGTGGATTCATAGTACTCCCACATTGCATCTGCATTAATTTGGCTTAGACAGTACCTAAAAAGGCTTTGGTGCTTAGTGAAACTTCTGCATACAATATGTGTGTCTGTGTGTGCATGTACACAGAGTTCTTCTCATCCTTGTCAGTGCAGTTAAATTCCTATGCACTCACCTATGACCGACACTTAGCAGGCCTCATTGAGGTTTTGTTTACTATGCGTGGGGGAGTGACAGCGCTGGCATCTCTGTGTGTGTTGCAAAGGAGGGGGTGATACATGTATAGTACTCACCCAGTCGCTTGGCCATTGCTCCAAGTGCCTGGCTGTGACAGTGGAGGTCACACTCTGTCAGCACAGCTGCCATTAGTGCCAGGATGCCCCCAAGAGAGCTGCTCTCCTGGCCCCCATGACTCCAGGGGCCTCCTGTATCCTGGAGAGAGCGCATGCAGCGCTGCAGCTGAACTAGGCGCTCCTTGACACCTCCAGTCTGCAGAGACAATGCCATCATATTCTCTCTTTGATACATTAACACTGCATTTCAAATTACTCATCAAGGCTGGACAACATGCTGAATTAAATGAAAATTTAGATTTTTAATTATAGTGAAAGTTACCTAAATTGTAAAATTAAATTTCCTCTGGTGACAATGGACTCAATAATTATTGAAAAATAAGGTTTTATTAATTTTGTTCTCATAATATATTGATTGAAAATATAAATTCTCCTACCATTATTACCATTTTGTTCATTTAAAAAAAAAAGTTGGTATTGTTGTTTGTCAATATTCCATATATTTGGTGTATATATTAAACAAAACTAATGAATACTACAAAATACAATTTTAAATCACCTACAATGTTGATGATTTATTTTTTGTCCAGTAAAAATATTGGTTATTTCCTCACTAATGTAAATTGATTCACGAGTGTCTGAATTAATGTAAATACATTTTTAGCTTTTAGATTTCTTTGTGTAACATCATTGAGTTTAAGGATTATCAAAGAAGTTGTTTGACATAATCTGATTTCCGGTAATATGTCTGGGGAGTTTAATAACTATCTAGCTGCTATATTTATACCTGGGATTCAAAGATTGTCTGCAGAGTGACTGTTCATTATACAGATAAAAAAAAACAAAAACAAACATTTGTTAACTGTTGCATTTCACATACTGTAATTTGATATTAAACTGTACATCTAAGAGTCAATCTATAAAATCATATCTTTTAAGTCAATGCACATAAAAAAGTCATCACTGTGTGTCACGTTTTGTGTCAGTCCATCTCTTACACTTACATCAGCCTCTGCAATAATGTCACACACCTGTTGCAGCATGAGCTCATTACAACCATATGATGAGGACATTTTTAAAGCGGACCTAACTTTATCCCTTCTTTGATTGCAGACTGTCACTGCTCCAGGACAGTTAGGTGGTGCCAAATTTAGCGTGCCTACTATCCCAAGAGAAAAGACCTGCTGGCCTGTGTCTGAAAGTACACCCCTCACTCCCTCACTCTCTCTGGGACACACGTGAATAAACAGTGTGGGGCTTAGCTCTGCTTCATCTGGGTGAATGATGTAAGGGCATTAATGTTTCAGAACCATCTCGTTACATGGCAGATAGATGTCAGACTTACTTTCAAATTATCTTGGTTAACAAATAAAATGTTACGTGAAGGTAGAAACAAAAAGATCCCGAAAGGGAAAACAGATTCTTTATGCTGCATTTGATCTGGTATCACTCACCTTTGTCTGAGCCTGGGGGAAATCGTGCCTGTGCTCCAATCTTCGAGGAGCTTCTGAAATAGCTGGAAGTGAAACTCCTAATCTGCATGCTGATGTCCCAGTTTGACCCTCACAGGCCCCTGTACTAACACCTGGGATGGGAGCAGCTACCAGAGTGTCCCTGCAGGGAGGGTGTGTGCAGGCTGGTGATGCATCTGAGGACAGCAGCGCTCCCACATACAGTGACAGAAGAGGAAGCATACCAAGAAAACCAAGTGAAATCATGGGAAAATCCAGAGACTGATACTTGTCCTTTACCCTCGATGCTGCTCTCAACTGAACAATTGCTACCTTTTCTTCCAGAAAGAAACCTCCTTTCTTCCTTTAGCTATCTATGCTTTTGCAGACTTGACTTTATAGCTCAATAACTGCCTGCAAACATGGAAAGTTGTCACCTATTCTCTTTGTTTGGCCCTGTCTATTGTTGTGTGCACTTCTTCCAGACTCCTCTTCCGTTTTATCCCCAGTTCATCTCACTCCTGGTCCTCCTCTTTCCCCTGCTCTCTCTCTCTCTCTGTTAGTGAGGGTGCTTTGGCTCAGATTCCTAGATAACTGCGGCACTCTTTGCTGTCTGACACGGACTAATGCACCCACCCCCTGACACACTCACACACACACACACACACACAATCAGTCCATCTCCTTAACTCGACTCATTCTCTCTCCCTTTGAGTCCAACCAAACACACATGCATTTTTAAACTGTCAGAGGATGACCATAAATCCTGCTCCATCCTAAACACAGATAAAGTTTAACATTATTCATGCTCTACCAACACCTTTAACAGATGAATGCACTTTCCCCAACTTCTTCTTGCTATCCAGTGTTATAATATATCCCTCGTATCCCATCAATTTATCAATTTAATTTCCCTTCATCTCATGTATCAATGACCTGACATTAACCTTGTACTCATCAACATATGCTACAATGTTTGTAGAGATGAAAATGCAGCAGATGGCCAAAGTATGTGAATGTGCATGGAGTTCACTTCCATCTCTCACAGCACTTTTTTTTCCCTCTCACGTTCTTTTGTGTGTTGTCGTGTTTGTGTTTACAAACTGAGTTCCAAGGAAGCCATAAAGACTCGACCCTCAATAGCTGTGAGAAGGCAGGAATTCTTCTATAAACATCAGAGTCATCCCAGTCATCAGGATCCTGCAGAGGCACACTACCACTAACAAGGTGCACAAGCATATGCACTGTTAGACACACTCACATAATGAATACACAACACATGGCAGAACCAAATCAAGATGGAATGGCTTGTAAGCTTATGGAAGACTCATAATGTGAAACTGTTATTGTGTTAATCCAGTGGCAGCACTGCAGAAAAGATGAATTATGACTGCCCCTGTTATTTTGTCTGCAGGGTGTTAGTCTGTATATAATTTCTTTGTGGATTTTCTGTACTTAATATTTGTACAAATAGATGCAAAAAAGCATCCTAGAGAAGGACCCACCTATCCTCTTCCTGAGGTTTCTTCCAATTTATTTTACTGTCAGAGATGTTTTTGTTACACTTTTTTATTATTATTTGAACCAAGAATTAAAGGTCAGAAGGTCTATTATTTCATATAGCAAGGCCCACGGAGGTAAAACTGAGATTGGCAACTTTGAACTATATAAATAAAACTGAAATGAGAATATAATATTCTAAGAATATGTGACCAGGCCAAAAAGCATCAACAAGCACTATACAAAATAAGAGTCAAAGCAGAAATTATTCTGTTATCAGTTTTGTAATTAAGGTGATCTAAAACAAACATATAGTAATTTTGGGAAAGTTAGAAGTTATCACAATCTTGCAGTTAGTACAAAAAAGTACTATTGAGCACAAGTAACTGGCGCCATGTCCAGGGTGTACCCTGCCAGCTGGGATAGGCTCCAGTGACCCTCACAACCCTAGTGAGGATAAAGCAGGTTCAGATAAATGACAGCATAAAGCTTGATAAAAAGTGTATGTCTGACATGTTATGGCAATTCTTTTGGTAGGATAAAGAATAAAGAAGTCCCATAATGAGGGATCCCATGTCACTAAATCAACATAATTATGTTTTGACATAAAATAAAAGATAAATGCTCAATGTAATGATAAGAAAACAATCATCTTAATCTTATTGAATTAATATTTGTAAAAGAGTCTTATTTAATTTGTACATACTTTAGAATATGTATCATACACAGTAAACTTACAACAGCCAATTGAAAATTAGTCATTTCAGAGGTAACACTTATTGTCTGCCTTGGATTTCCTCATGGTATCAAAAATTATATTTTACATTTAAAGATCAGAAAACAAAATTCTAAATACCAGCATACTGAAATCTTACAACAGACAGACAGTTTGACATACAAAGAATTTCTGTCATCTGCAGCATTGTGTTATGCAACAATACAGTCTCTATGTAGTATTACCTTTAGTTTTTAGTATTACAAGAGCTATCACTCACTCATTTCACTTTCCTGCATGATGTTCAATCCCAGAGGGCTACAGCTACAAAGAAAGGACCAAAAGAATGAGCAGTCCACTTGTTTCACACTGCCCTCCAGTGGACGATCGTTATAGACGATTATTTTAATAATATGATAGTTTATCACAGTATCTACCTGCAGGTGGAAGGGTGTTCTGTCGAGATTTAAAAAGAAATGAAGGAACATTCTACATTTGTTCTACGTGCAGGTACTAGTGAACTATTTTACTCTGTGAGCAATGAGGTGTAGTTTTGAGTATGAATATGTGTAACTAACTTCAACCACTTAAATTAATTGGTAATTGGTGTGTTGGCTGGTTGGTTGACAGTGCGCATGTCTAGATGCTGCTTTAGGAACTTTACATATATGTGTTATATGTATATGTTTGTATATAAATATACTTAACAAATGGTCTTGGTGTCAACAGATTTATACCAGATTAATAGGCTAAATCCCGTTGACAAAAGACAGATCAGAATGAGATTTGACGGAAGCACATAATTCCAACTAAAGCTAATCACTTTTTATTAAATATTGAATTTTCATCTGACGTCTGAAATTGTGTTTTATTTTATTTTACGTAAATAAAGACATTACCACAGTAAATTGATGGAGAAAAGGCAAAAAGTAGTGATGTTCTGTGGATGGGCGGGGCTTAAGAGTCACATGCGTCAGAAGTTTGACGCAGCCGTTGTTTTGGAGGAGGAAGTGAAAGGGGAAGAGAGAAGCGGAGGGTAGCAGATAGCTCGCTGGCTGGCAGCCTTGAAGCAAAGTGCCAAATTTTCTCACTATTTGTATATAATTGGCCTCCTCTGTTTATTACATTGTGTTGCTATTGTTTACCTAGAGAGTAATATAACAGTTTTAGGACTTGCCAAATTAACTAGCTAACGAGTTTAGTGCCAGCTAGCTAGGTACAGCTAACGTAAAGCCTGGTTAGCCAATAACGCTAGCTGTCCTGAACAATAACAGCTAGTTAGCTGAAGTCAGGTCGGTTCCAGTGCACAAGTCGCCCCACCGACGTGTAACAATCTGAAAGTAAGTTCTTCATACACATGTTAAATTTCCCTTGTGTTTTAATAACAGTTGGGCAGTCATCAGTATCGACAGGGTCCTCTTAACAGCAACGCTACAGCCGCTAATGATGGTGCAATGTTTTTCGAGACGCTGGTTGGCAAAAACAAGGCCGGCCTGTAGCTCCTTTGGGTTGACTCCAACAAGGAAGGAGACTCAGAAGACGAGGCCGATCGATTGGAGAAAGAAGCCCCCATCGCTTCAATCTGATATGAGGGGTTTTAATGTTTTAAATTCTTTAGTTTTGTTTGTCGTCCATGCACACACGCACACTCGGAGCACGGTCTGATCTTTTCAGCCTGGTAACTGCCAATATGTGGTGGTCTGAATCATGTCAGATTAGGTTTAGTTGTGGGAACATTTTGAGTTTTTCTATCCTGCCAACCTTCTACATACGTTAAATGTCTTATATGTTAGTCGAGGTGTGTCCAGGCAGATTATTGTCTCATGATTGTCTTTGCTTTTGTTTCAGTTTTGGTTTCACACGTCGAACAGTTGGTCGTTTTGATCATAGTTACTTTATTTACTGATTTAGGTACAACGCCTAACACATGTTCCAACAGGTTTTTCGGGATTCGGTTTAAGAGGTACAAAAGCCTTTCAACACTGACCATTTTATTGAAATTGTAGCCTTACTTGTGACTAAGACCATGAAGATTGAGGTATTACTGCTGTTGCTGGATATGTTTTGTATCTAAAGTAATTTATTAAACAACAGTTCGTACATGTTGCTGTAGAGCACAAAACGCACCAGAGGTTACTTGAATCGTTTGATTGTTGAAGTTCAGCATAATATGATTTCAAAGCCTTGTCTTGCTCATCTTACAAATAAACAAGCTGCCCTTACAGTACATATTGTACTTTCAGGTTGTTCCTGTGTTTGGATTAGTTGCGTTGTTTCTTTGCTTTTGACCCCACTGATTTGACTTCATGTGATAACTTGGGACTACTGATCTGCCTGTTTGTCACCCTCACCAAGATGTTGGTGTCATTGGAAAACACAAAAGACACATAACTGTGTAATGTGGTGGGAGGAGTTGAGTATTGAAAAACACCTGAGCCCAGTTAGATTTATATTTAGATCACAATTTATTTGTGTCTGGATCTAAGTGCGTAGCGGGGAATTCCATGAATTCCTATTGCTTGAGCTATTGATTTACAGGTAGAGAGGAATTTGCTGTGTTCCTATATTGTACTCTTAACATGTGGCCATTGTTCTCATTGACAGCTCTGTTAGAAAGATACTGTGGGATGAACAGTTGTCACTATCTAAATCTCTATTCTCTTGGTTGTCTTGGTACCTAAATTAGATATAATTTTCATCATTTTGAGGACCACCCTGATCTTTCACACACAACAACAGCAGACATTTATTTGTCAGAATCTGTTGAAGATGATTAAGAAATCATTCCATCCAAAACAAACATGTCAGATAAATGTTGGAATGAAATGTTACAAAGATGTTCAAAGATTGCAGCATCATATTTACTTGCTACAACTTTACAGCCATGCAAAAACGATGTATGTTCTGTAATTTTAATACAGCTATATTGCCTTTGGCAGTAATTTTACTTTTGTCTTTTCAATTGGACCTTAGTTTAAAGTTATGTTAATATATTATAATTTTAAAAGTTTTTTATTTGGATTAAAATCAATAAATCCAAAGCTGGTTGGCTGCTCTTAGTTTACTCATAGATGACATTAAAACTAAATTATAATGTACCTGTGGCGCACAATGATTAAATGAATAATTAAATGATTTGGTTTATTTTTCAGTGATTTTTTTTTTTCCCCTCACTGGTCTGGTCCAGACTGGAACATTTCATTTACTTTTGGACAATCCGCAGATACATTTCAGATTCTCCTGACTTGTCTTTTAGTGGAATTGTTAACATCCAAATTTTCAATTGATTGATGTCAAGTAACCTAATCATTTATGTGCAAAGCTATTTCCTGTACATTCAGTCAATTAATGTTTGACTTGATATGATATTACTGACATGAACAGAATAAAACTCTCGCAAACATTTTGTTTGGTGTAATGCGTTTGATGATGGCCTGAACCACTTTCAGATGCTTTACAGCAGATTTGGCTAACACAAACTGGTGTCTCTTACACTGTTTTGTCAAAGGTTTAAGAGTGAAATGAAGTTTCTCCATAGTCATGTGACAATGGTCTGAGCATGCCCAGACTTTAGTGATGTGCTGTTATTTGCACCTCTGTCAACTAAACTCTGCTTCACAGTGTGGCAGTCACAGGAGTGTTTCAGATGAGAAGAATGCAAGTGTACTTCACTTTACAGGTTCTGCTAGTACCTGAAGTACTTTTGTTTATACTCGTTTGTGTTGTGAAGACATAAAAATATATTTGTATGTCTTGATTTAACTTGCATAACAGGGTTTTTTAAAGTAACTAACAGAATGGAGGCCCATTGTACACTTAAGTTTTATCTTTTCACTTGTAATGTGGCTCTGTGTTTACTGTGCAAATATAAGTCTGCATGTGTGAAAAAGATAAGACAGACTCTTAAGAAATCAGAGTTTATTTGAGCCTTTTGTAACATATTTGTGCATGGATAAGGTCAAGCAGCAACCCCTTAAAACTGAAACCACAGATATGTGTCACAGTCACAGGTTATTCTGTACTTTATGTATTCTCCAAGGCATGGAGTCATTGGATTTCACTACATATTGAATGTTGAGGGACTATCAAACATCCAAATGGATAAGGAAGAACATGATGTTATTTGCCTTTACTGTTACAGTAGAAGGAATTAAACTGGTACAAAAAAAAAAAAAAAAAAAAACGTAAACACTTTGGCTATGCCTTAGGGCAGTGGTTCTCAAACTTTTTACAACGGAGTACCCCTGAAATAAACTTTTGAAAAATCAAAGTACCCCCAACTCACACTTCAGCATTTTTGATTGAAAAAAAAAAAACCTGGCGAAATATGCTCCTTTGCTAAAGATGTCTGTTTATATTTTCAAAGCTTTGCAAACAAACAACATATTTAACTGTAATATATTAAAAAATAATTAAAAATACATTTTCTGTGCAAAGTATAAAATGAAAAGTGCCCCCTTTCATTGATAAGAGAAATAAATTGGTTTATTAATAAACATTTCATTAACAGCAACAAATAATAAAAATAAATAATTTTGAATAATAAAAAATATAAATATGTGCTTTAAATGTTACCAAAGCTTAAACAAGATGATTAACAATAGATCTATTATATGAACACATTAATTCCGTACGTGATGACTTATCTGATGGATTTTTTTCCCCCTGAAATTTCAAGGGGTTCTTACAAGTACCCCTGGGGGAACGCATACCCCACTTTGGAAACCCTGGCCTTAGGGTATATTTTATAGTTCCTGGTATTTTACAAAATGCAGCCAATTTTACTTATTTTGAACATCAGTTATATTTGCTAAAACCATTTAACTGGGTTCATGAACCACACAGGCAACTCAGCTGCTCTCCCCTATAGGAAAAACATGAATTAGAACTACATAACAGCAATTTGCTTTTAACGAATACTTACAACATCCAAGCTATCACATGACTCAGTGACACTGTAAACTACATGAGTCACATGACTTGGCACAAACTGTCCCCGCGTTACAAGACCCATCCACGAAGTCAGAGCACACAACACTATTAAAACTTTCTACGTGCAATGACTGAATAATGATTGAATATTATGGGAAAATACATAATACAACTTACTCTTCCCATGTAGTTTATTCATTACACCAATTATATATTTAGTTGTACTTGCTTAATTCCAGTTTTCACTGATGCTTACAATTGGAAAATAAAAATCGTGACAGTTAATCTAATAAATGTTACTACACCCAAAAAAAAATGTTTTCCCCCCAATGTGAACAACAGTGTCTCCAAGAATACAGAGATGCTGTGAACTTTGCCTGTCAGTAAATCATGGCAGGGGAAAAAAGCATATCGGCCAACGCAACAGGCTAATATACTGGAAATACTAGGGGGAAAAAAGTAAATATTGCCCTTGTATATCGGCATGTTATTAATTTTGTTGTGCTTAAAAAATAAAACCCTCTTCAGTTTAATGTCTAAAGTAAGAATGCTAGTATTTAGTATAAAAACGTCCTGTTTTTAATTAATTTGACATTACGCTTAGAGATGTTTCTACAAGGTTTTCTGTGGTAGTTATTCTGGAAGTTGTTCCAAGACTTTTACCTTCAATAGGGCTTGGGCGAATATATGATCCTAGATTGTGGTTATTCTTAATTTCTCATATATTTTGCTCTTCAGAGGAATTATAGTGCCATAAAAATAAATGATGCTCTAAAATCTTTCCTTGACAGCATTTAAAGTGGATTATCAGTATATTTCTAGTATTTTATAAAGACTGTTATAACAAGACATTGCACTTATCTATGAGTTTATGGCATTAATAATGCTAGACTAGTGAGTTTACTTCACTGTACATGAAGTGAGCTTGCAGTATCTGTATTTTGCAAAGTTACCAAATGAGTATGTTGTTTCTGCTGGTGCTGAAGATATCATAATGATGATGAATTTAGTTTATTTGCATGTTCTAGTTCTGAACTCCAAAGGGCAGCGAGTCTGATTCACACAGATACGTCAGACTTGTACTAGAGAAAACTATTTTCATTCATTATAAACTCCAGTGGGACAAATAGGCCCCCACAATCTAGGTAATATTTTTGGAAAATGTTGCAACTGTGTGTGTGTTCTGTCCTATGACTTTACAATGTAGTGGCTATTTTTTATTGATGACTGAATAGTACAGCTCTCACATGTATTTTGAAATAATCAAAAATAACATCATGTCAATGGGGAGAGCACATTTGCTCATCCATGTGTTGCACAATAACTGTAAATTTTGTTCTTTAATTTTAAATGTCTGAATTGTGTTGCATTACACAGATTACTCAAAGTAGGTAGGTGTGAGGAACACAAACATTCCTCATTCCTATTTCTCTGTCAGTTTAGACCATGTAAAGGGCACATAAGTATCATAAAACTTATGTTTATTGGGTATGCTTTTGTTTTGAGTTGTAGCGCAGTGGAGTCAGCCAAATAAGAGTCCACTTCCTGTGGTGTGAAAGAATGAATGATGTGTTCCTCGTGATTTGCCTAACAGCTTATAGAGCACATGACTGGAATGAATGGTATTTAAACCTGATTGGTCCATGGACAAGAGCCTCTATACGCAATTTGTAGATTAATGTTTTCCAATGGGTTGGTAATCATAGAAACAGATTGACTTTTGTGTTTATTTATTGTCCATAAACAACAGAAAACTGATGATTAGTTTGTGGCTTGCAGTAAGGTTGTTGGTAGAGAGCCGGTGTGTACATTTTGTGCTAAACGTCTGCTCTTTCTTTGTTTGTTTTCGTAGCTGTGGAAAAATGACGTCCAGGAAGAAAGTGCTCTTGAAAGTCATCATCCTGGGAGATTCTGGGTAAGTTGTAACGTGGCATGTCATTTTCTTTTGGGTGTTTAACATGGAAATGCAGCCGAAGCTGGAAGTCGGCCATCTGCAGTGCTTTAAAAGACATCACAGAGACATTTTCTCTCTTGTTTTGAGTTCAGCACTGAAAAGGATAAGTCTGCTTGTTTAATCAGTTAATGCATGTAGGACTTCCTTATTGGCAGGAGTTTATACTGTGCCATCATCTGTTTCCAGGCAGACTATCTCTCTGTCCCCAGCACTGAGGGCCCTGTCATGTTTCACACTTGATAAGATTACTATTAATTTGCATGTTTAACAACACACTGGTCATCTGGGGGGTAATTACATTACCTTGTGTATGTAAGGACATAATGCCATAAAAGCTTTTCTGTCTTTCTCCAGAAATTGTTTTATCAGTAGTAAACACTAAAACTTCTTTTCATAAGAGGATCAAAGATCTATTCTGATACATTATTTTCTGCTTTCCTGTATTATGTCATATTTTATATGATCTTTAGCCCCGTGTTTTGTTTTTTTTTTTTGTCTCGACACATCTATATATTTAAAAAAAAAAAAGATGTGTAAAAAGGCATAATGAATTACTATTAATTTCCCCTGGCTGAAACACCATACAGCTCTTTACATCAAGAAAAGGGAGGATTAAACCACCACAAAAACATGAAACTCCTATAAAGAAGTTTCTACATGCCTTTGGGCTTCTGTTTATAGTTCATGTTTGCAGCTGACCTTTCATCCAAACAGAATCCAAATTGGATGTTTCACACTCTGGTACTTGACAAAGCCACATATGTGGCACTGTTCCAGGCCTATATTTATTCAATTTGTCAGTTTGAGAAATGTAGGAAATGCAAGAAACATTTTGTTCACAATAAGCAAAGGACACTATAGTGGTATGCAGGACAAACATTGTGTTAATATTCTTATATCTATTGTTATATAACTTATCTTCCAGCAGTTCCTTTCTTTCCTCTCCTTTTCTGCCATCTACTGTTTCTCTTGTGATTTTTTTTTTTTTTTATTGCAGAGTTGGAAAGACTTCTCTCATGAACCAGTATGTGAACAAAAAGTTTAGTAACCAGTACAAAGCCACAATAGGAGCAGACTTCTTGACCAAGGAGGTGATGGTGGATGACCGACTTGTTACAATGCAGGTATAGGATAATTTTAACTCTTAATAGTATATAGAGTTTGGGAAATTATATTATATAATTATGTTGTACAATATGTATATTGTTCATAAATTAATACAGAAACATTCTGCCTTCTGTCTCCTCAAGATTTTTTTTTATTTTTAATCATTACATTGCATCATAACTTATTTGATATGAGGGTTGTTTTTTTCTACATGTCTGCATCTACATATACACCAAGTCTTCATGAAAATGCAAAAGAGTGTTTAATTAGTGCAGTGCTCTGTATACTCTATCTACTGTAAATTTATTACCAAAAAATAAGCATGCTAAATATTCAAGCCAAATAAGTAAAGGGAGATGTGCCGCATCATTGTTTTGTCCATATCCATATTTCCCCTCCCTTTCCTGAACATCTTGTTGGTCCATAGATCTGGGACACAGCCGGCCAAGAGCGGTTCCAGTCTTTGGGTGTTGCATTTTACCGTGGAGCAGACTGCTGTGTGTTGGTGTTTGATGTGACCGCACCGAATACCTTCAAGACACTCGACAGCTGGAGGGATGAGTTTCTGATCCAGGCTAGTCCTCGAGATCCAGAGAACTTCCCATTTGTGGTGCTAGGCAACAAGATTGACTTGGAGAATAGACAGGTCTGTATGAGTGTGTAATTCTTTACGTCCGATGTATCGTAATATCAAACACTAAGGTTCGGTTTCATAACAGATTCTAAAACATCTGTAATATACATTTGGATATGATAGATATTGGTCGTGAGTGTCAGCAACAGGAGGTTATAATTTTCCCCTTGTACAGTGGATGCTCAGTAATGACACAAATCTGTCATGAAAATGTATACAATTTTGTTACTTAAATCAGTCACTTCCATTTCATTCTGATTAATTTCCAGGCATAACTATGGTAGTAAAATGCAGATTCTACAAATGTGGAGAAATGGCAAGAACTTTTTTCTTTTTTTTGTCTCCCCTCCATGCAGTCATTCTTGTTGCGGTGATGAACATGACTCACGAGTACAGTTACTAATATAAACCATCAATGAAATTCTCACCTCAAATTGAACATTTTATGTATTCTTTAAACCCCTGGTGTACATAGCCCAATTCACATCGCTATTTTCCAAAGAACACATATGGGAATAGCTCCGTATTTCAATGGAATCTTGGCTGAGGAGCGACTATTTTCACTTTGTTAATATTGTGCCTATTAAGGTGATGTTTCTACCACATTGAAAAAACAAATATGCAGAGCAACATTGTCTTTTCTATTCATGGATTTAAAAAAAAAAGTCTGTCTTGTGTGTTATAAATATTTTTATTTTTCCGCATACAGGTAACCACCAAAAGGGCTCAGGCTTGGTGTCAGAGTAAGAACAACATCCCCTACTTTGAGACCAGTGCCAAAGAAGCCATAAATGTAGAACAAGCATTCCAGACAATTGCACGTAATGCCCTCAAACAGGTGAGATAAACCAGTTGAATGGTATGTTCTGAGATTTTGCTGTGTATTACAATGATTCGCTAACAGCTGGTTGTATGACAAAATGTTACATGTCTGTCCACTGACTATATCTTATTTTTTTCACACTTGCCAGGAGACAGAGGTGGAGTTGTATAATGAATTCCCAGAGCCCATAAAACTGGATAGGAATGACAGAGCTAAAGCCTCAGCAGAAAGTTGCAGCTGCTAAGAGACAACTCGGACCATCTTCCCTCTTGGCTTTCTGAAACACGCTGTTAATGGTTACATCACCTGCACCTCACTCCCAGGGAACAGACTTCCCTTCTGGTCTTCCTCCTTCACACCTCTGTCCATTTCATCACAACACACCCAGTCATGCAGTCTGCTGCACATGGATGTATGTCCCTCACTTAGTACACAAATTAATACATTGTCAAGCGAAAAAGAAAAACATGCTGAAAATTCCAGTGCCCAAAGATCACACAAGAGAAGAATGACACCCCTCCTGACCTCCCGTCGGTCATTTTGTGGATTTTGGCCCCTGACTCACACTGAGGAAGCGAAATGGAGCCATGTTCAAAGAGTGCGACTTGGAACTCTACATGGACTGGCCGATGCCCTGTAATGTGAGATGATGTTGGCTAACATCAGCATCCCAAGTATCTTTTTCTCTTTTCTTTCAGTTTGCTTTCTATTACCTGTCTACTAAAAAAATAATCAAGTTTACCTATATACATGTGTGTATGTATATGTGTATATATATGTAAAAAAAAAAATTTTTGTTAAGTTGGCTGATGTTATTTCTTAAGCCAATCAGAACCATGTTTTTTTGCACTTTCTTTTTATGTTTTTTGCCTTTAAATATAAATGTAGAGGGATGACTGATTTTGGGCAACATCTGCTTCGACACACCTATCGCTAAACATTAAATTAACCCCCCCTCACTTGTTTTCCTCCTCCAAATCCTCTGAAAATCTGTTGAACATTTGGGTGATTGTTTTGCCTTTCCCCTTCAAGGTTGTGTGTTAATGAGTTTAAAAACTGCCTCACACTGCAGAGGAAATGTTCCTAAGTAGACATTAAGTGAAAGCTGATGACGCGTTCACATTGTAAACCATGGATTATATATTAATATTTGCCTTTTATGTAACATTACTTGTACTGCTACTATTACTGCTGTATGTGTTACGTCTTTCATCAGACATCTCTCAGTGCTATGGAATTACAATGCGTCACAAACACAGCATACACCTGTCCTCTGTCATGTCTTTGTTATCGCTGTTCTCTCTATCTGCTTGTAGCTCAGGTTGGCTAAGTACTTAATATTTTTAACGGGTTGTGTATTACAGTGAATAGATGGTAAAGGTAAAAGGCTGATTGATTTCATTGAAATGGATGTTCTCTCTTTCCATTTAAGGAACAGATCCAACTTTTTGCCCTGGTATTACTCTCTCCTTATTGAAAAATCACTGCGATGCCAATGATGTTGTCAAAGAAAATTGGGACGTCAAATAATAAAACTCTTGAATATATGAATGTTTAGCATTTGTCTCATTACAGTGTAAATGCTTCTGGACAGTGCTCCAAAGATGTTTGACTCTGTACTTATATATTTTTACAGGGGTCCACAGATCCTGAAAAAGTCTTACATTCCTAAAGTAAAGCTTTAATTATTCTTAAAATTGCTAATTTATAAATCAAAGGTCTCAAAAATCCCACTGACAGTAAATACAACTGCTACACCAGGGAGAGTAAAAGTTCTTTAACAAATGTAAGAAAAAAGTTGACTTTATTTAACCAGTCCAGTGTTTCCCACAGATTTGGTGGCAATTTGTGGTGGGTCTACGCACCGGGATAGTGTCGGGGCGTCGTGAT
>JAPTYR010000025.1:25295205-25308839 GCA_029814505.1 Siphamia roseigaster | reverse complement strand
TGAAAATTTCATCAAAATCCGTCCATAAGTTTTTGAGTTATTTTGTACACAATCCAACCAACAAACCAACAAACGCCGGCAAAAACATAACCTCCTTGGCGGAGGTAGTAATGATGTCTATACAGCTCAACCTGCAGTGCCATTTGGCCTTCAGAGTCTATTCTCCTGACACCAACTACTGCACCTTTCATGTGGGGCAGATGTGACAAGTTGCTTAAAAATGACGCAGGCTTCTCAGCGTACATTCCAGTCAGCTGGTTTGTTTTTTTTTTCCCGTGGACAAACCCTCCTTGGTGTTTTCCAGTCCCTGAAAGCTGATTAGACTGACTACAAAGCTACTGATTTTGACAAGAAACAACTTTCACCAAGGAATTCAAATTGCGTATGTAAGAGAAACACAGGTCACTTAAGGTTTTTGGCATGGTGTTGGTGTGCGTAGGGACCAGCCAGCACTGCATACCACTTCGTGCTTAGAACTGTGGTGATTTTGAAGTTTTTTTTTTTTTTTAAGTTTTAAGTAGGTAATCTGTGCTCTATTCCACCCTAATGCAGATTGTGAAGCGTATCAGTCACCGATATCACCGCTGAATGGCAACTGTGCTAAAAGTCTCTACAAACAGCTTAATAATGAACTCTGAAACTATACTGACGCAAGTACAAGCAGTAAATAAAACTGTGAATAAGGAAAACCTGTTCTCCCGGTAGACTGTCTTTGGATGATTTTTTTGTCTGAATTAAGTAAATTGCAGAACAAAGAAGCAAACAGTATGAGGCCTTCGTATATAGCTCTTTACATTACACTCTAAACTGTTGAAAGCTGCCATAGACACAATTACTTGACACTAATTGCTTCCACTAAGGAGGTTTCATCAGGGTTTGTCTGCTTGTTTGTTTGTCTGTCTGTTAGCAAGATAACTCAGAAAGTTATAAGAGGACTTTGATGACATTTTCAAGAAATGTTGATACTGACACATGGAACAACTGATTAAATGTTGTCTATCCATATCACTGTCTGGATCCAGGAATTTTTGAAGGATTGTTTATCGTTTCGAGATTGGGCCAATTTCAATAAATGCATGTATAACTCCCAAACATAGATAATATTAATGTGAATCCAATGCTATGTATAGGTTTTCAAGGTCCAGGAATTAATTTTAAGAGTAAATTAATAATGGCTCGATGGGTGGAGGGGGGTTATGATCTGCCTTGGTGCTTTTTTTTTAAAATAAATTTAACCTATAATTACTTGAAGAAGGGGTTAATTGTAGGTCTGTTGGAGAACACCTTGCCACGTCTTTAAACATCTCATACAACATTGTCACACCACATTCTTAATTAAGTCCTGTGCATTTGTCTCTGAGTTTTAGCATCAAAAAACATACCTAATCTGCATTATAAATTTACAATGTAAGAGTGGACAAGCCTTAACCCTAATAAAACATGTGTTGGTGAGCTTTCTTGTGGAGCATCACACAAGTGGATGTTATGATATAGTCTACTGCATCACATTATACAATAGTCAATAATCATAGAGAAATGCATTTCAGAAAAGAGCCCTTACAGCTCTGTGTTGACATTGTTCCAACTATTTGATATTATTTCACCATACAACAATGTGATAAGACTATCAGCAGGGTTAATATTACTACAGCAGCAAAAAGTAACATATTTGAAGCTGGATAGTCAAAGCATTGAGTTTGGTTGAGGTCAACTGCATCATAAACAGCATCTGGAATGTACTGACATTTAAAGTATCTCATCACAACCCGTTTCTCCATTATTACCTTTAATTGTAGTAATGTTTTTTTTAGAGTAGTAATGTTCTGTTAGTGTAATGGAGTTAAAGACTCATGTGATAAACATCACAAGCACCCACAAATATTTTACATACTTTGTTGTATTTTCTTGTTTCTTCTATTCTGATTGAGTTTTTGCTGGTCATGCCGAGTTGTAAGTTGTTGTTGTCCCCCACCCCACCATCATCACACCAGTTTTGTTACAGGAACACTACAGCTTTATGTTGTTTTCCATTCCACTGTTTCTACACTTAAAAAAAAAGACAGACGGTATGTCTTACCACAAATGAATGCCTTTATTTTCAAGACACTTAACACATAGGTATACAAGAGACGTATTGGCTCTTGCAATAACAAAATAAATCAAAATTGATATCAGAACAAAACATTTAAGTGGTAATACGGAATGTAGCTGTTTCCATTTTTTTTCTCCATTATTTTTTAAACAATCCTTTCAAATAAATAGTCTCTATATAGTCTTTGTAGCTAGTGTTTTTTTTAACAATATATTCTCTTTTTTGGGAATGAAAATGAGACAAAAACAGAGACAATGACAAAACAAAAATATTAACCCCTTGCAATCCCCTTAAAAAGTTTATAGGCAAAAAAGGTATAGGGTAGAGCAACTGTTGAAAAAAGGCAAATCCCTTCTTCTATACCTAAAGAGTCTTGTTCTTCCACCAAAAAACGTAAATCGAAGTGCCTGGTGGACATAGAAACCATGTTTGTTGCAAGGGTCTAAACAGACACCAATATAAAAACACAAAATGTCCTTATTTGAAGCTTTACTTGTCAATTGCTACAAGGCTGCTGACCTAGCCAGCCAAGGTCAGCTTTTACAGTCATTTCCCCAGTGATACTGTGCTGTTGGGTACTCGCAGTCCAAACTTCATCCAAAAAGAAAAAAAAAAACACTTGCGTCATTTCACAGGTAAAGCACCACATTGGGATCCTACAACTACAGTGAGCTTTAATTTCCTCTGCCTCGCCCTTTCTCTCTCAGAGAGAATTTAAATAAAGAAACTTGCGTGTACCAGAGGCAAAGAAGGGTCCTTGGATACGACAGGAGTTCCTGTGTTAATTGAGAGACCTTCGTTTCATACAACATTCCTCCTAATAAAGAAAAAGGAGTAGTCTCAGAAAGACAAAAGTGCAATTAGGGCTCAGGTAGCCCTGTCCTCTGGCATATCAGGGAGAGTGAAACCACAACCACACAGACTCTTCCCTGACACAGAGGTGCCTGAGGATCCCCCAAGCAGAGGAGGGTCAGACGACCACATAGGCATAAGGACGATGCACCTTGGAGTAACAGGGTGGTAGCTCAGTGAGCTTCTCCCAGGGTTAAAATTCAGACCATACTGGCGGTGGTGCAGCTTCACTCAGTACTGTGATCCTCCAGCTGGGAGATGATGGTGATAAGGTTCTGGAGGCCAAATATGAAACCACTGTCCTGGCCCTCATGCACCACACTATCTTCTCCATAGTGCCGACAGGTGGTATGGGCAAAGTCAATCATTCGCACATCCACCTCTGCGCTGCTGGCCTCTCCCACACTGTGGGATGAGCGACTGCTGCCACTGCTCCCTCCGGCCACACTGGAGCTGCTACTTGCTGAGGAGGAACGAGGGAAACCAAAGGCTCCTTCCTCCTCTTCCTCATCTTCATCTGATGGCTCATCCTCATCACCCTCTTCCCCGCCACGGTGTCTGGGTCTAGTGGGAGTCCTGGGGGGGTCTCCATCATATATAATGAGTAAGGAGCTGGAGTAGAAGCGGTAGGACTCACAGGCTTCCAGGGCGGCTTGCATCTCCCGGAGTCTGCGCAGCACTGGTGACAGCAGCTCCCGACGAAGGCGGCGTCCATTGTGAAAGAACTGGTAGAGGGCCTCTTTGAAGCCAGCCAGGGTCAGCTTGCGGCCGTGGTACTTATTCATGAACATGAGCTGCCCTGAGTCTGACTGGTAAACCTGCAGAGGTCACAGACGCATTAGCACAACGGTCCACCACAGATAAAAGGTACAATTAAAAAACTTCAGGAGGGACCCAATACCTGCATGCCACAAAGTCGCACTCCAATAGAGGCAGAAGTGCTCTGCTGACACTTGCGAATCTGATTGGCTTTCTTCTCCTCTGATGCATCATCACCGTGCTGGCGAGTTCCCATCTTCAAGTCTAAGACACATGGCACTCTGTAACACCATGTCAAGTTCTCCAAAAGGATAAATTCTGTGAAAGAGGTCAAGGATCATACAACACACACGAAACACTTAACACATTTGAAACTTAAAGACACTGTGGACTTCACTGCAAATACTACATGCTACATACTACTTGAAGAAAGGATACTGTATTGGTTGCGGTGTTTTGCATTCTCCTTCATCCTTTGTAAGTGCTGTTGGTGACATTTGAGACTCCAGGGATTGTGTTTGATCTGTGGCACCACGTTGCCCTTCTCCAGGCTGAAGTAAAGAACCTCTGCCTGCTGCTGTTGCTGTACATCATCCCGATTATAACTACAAAGGTGAAAATACAGAGAAATATCAACAAATTGTACTCCCCAAATAGAATGTTGGCTATGAATTCTTTAAAACAGTAAGACAAGCCATCTCACCTCAGGATCTTGTCTTCTTTACGGGTGTGTCGAGTTCTCTCTTTACTGTAGTTGTCATTGTCCAGAAGCAGTGTAGCCTGTTTCTTGTTGCTCCACTTCAGCATCTTAGTTTTGGGCTCACAGTCTGATGAAGGATCTTTGTTTTCCATGTCCCCTGATTCAGTATGGAGCGGGTAGGCGATGAGGCACAGATTCCCTTCCTCATCCTCTTCAAAGCTGACTGACACAACACCTGTCAAAGAGTGAGGAGGAGCAAGAGGATGTTAGTTACGGAATGTTTGTGTTTTTACTGTAGTATTTACCCAACCTTACTAATCATATTACTGCTCATTCCAGGATACAATTTGAAAATGTGAATACAAACAAGAACATGTGTAGGAATGCACGTTTAGATTAGGTATAGATGGCACAGAAATAAATGGTACCAAAAATATAAGCTAACATCACCAGTTGTGAAAGATCAGTCTTTAAAATCATTAAGGAAACAATGAACACAAAACACCACATACGGCTGAAATTTGTTTTGCGTGACCAGCACTTTTATTAAGGAACTGCCAAACATTGGTAATTCATAATACAAAGGTTTAAGGCTGAGACACCAGGAAACACATGAAGCCTCTCATTCTAACATCTAAACACATCCATGAAAAACATAATAATACAGATACACAATGATAATACAGATAATTATTAATAAGCCACTGTTCTGTCAAAATCACAATGTATGTAAAGGGCTTTTAAGGACTATATGATTTGTTTGAACAGACATATCAAGTTTGTTTACTGACAGATGTTTCACTACAAAAGAAATGTGAAGTCAGGTTAAAAAATAACTCATCACACCAACAACATACAACACTACTTAATGTCAATGTTAATTTATGACATAACCCACAAACTGGCAGCCCAGTAGACCCCCTCCCCAGCCCCAGGAAAAGTCCCTAGATGGGCTTGTGTACCACAAGTCTTAGTGCAGCGTGGGGGGAGGTGTCACACTGAGACTAAACATCACAGCTGCAGTGGCTGATACAGATAAACCACAGAAAGGAAAGAGGGATGTGGTTAAAGCATACCGAGACGGTGCAGAGCTATAGATACCGATAGCGAGTCTGTGTGTGATGTACTGTGAATCTAACAATACATAAAATAGGTAGTATATTATAAAGCAACCTCTATTAATTATAAAGCAACCTCTATTAATTATAAAGCAACCTCTATTAATGAATAACAATAAGTACTTAGAAAAAAGCCAGAAAGAATTGAGCAGGTGTTTAAAATACAGCATGGCACTTTAAATATTAAATGGAGGATCAAAGGACCCTGCATCTATGATCTGTCCGCAGCCAAAGGCCTGCCTGATGTCATGTGCAGTGACATCACAATCATGCAGGAAGCCCCGCCCCCGAGATCTGTCCTAATGGACTGTGATATCGCCTCAGACCTGCAATGTCATCACACCATCTCAGTGAGTGTGGGAATTTATGAGTCATTGAGTTAATGCAAAAGAAAGGCCAATAAATTGGTCTTAAAGCTAATGCCATTAACTGTTTTACAACCAACTTGCATCATTAGCTTATCCTGTACTGGAAGAGGCCTGATACCTTTGTAGATTACTATCAATTTTATAAGGTTCAGATGTCCTTGTGTCCCACTTCTCTAGATTTATAAATTGTACATTTCACATGCTACAACACTTTTTTTTTTCAAATGATACAGAATAATATAAGCTGAAAGGTCTGATAGTTTTTCTTTAATGTGTCTCCCCACTAGATGAGTCCAGGAAATGTATTATATTTTTTTTTACCATCTCTACAAGTATACTCCCTCTTCACTTATTCGGTGATGTTTTTGTAGTAGGTTGGAGTTGATTCAAACTTCTAAAGCTTCTCAGAACCATTTTGCTTTAATACAGGACCATGCCATTTTATGTATACGTCTCTGCCTTCCCAGGACAGCATGTACAGGGTATCACTGATTGAGGACATCATAAGGACACAGAAGCTTTCCACAACTTCCTCCCCTCATCTTGTCTTTTTATAGTCCCATGGTACATTACTGAGGAGTCGGATACCATGTGTGCGTCTTGCCTACGTCATAAGTCCACCTAAAAGGTGCCTCTTTCAGTATGTACTCATTGTCTGTTACTCACTGCAAAAGACTGTGGACTTGGAAAACACCCAGGAAACATGACACTCCAATTAAAGACATGTGTATCCATGTGTGTGTCTGAACATTTGCAGACTTGCGTCTATGTTTCAGTGATGGGTCACGAAATCTCCTCAGCTGACTTACGAACTGCTCCCTGGCAATATGTCCCATTTATTTTTGATCCCCATGGAACTCTATCTCACCCTGAAACTATAGCTGCCTTTAAAGTCAGGCCCGGCACTTGAAAGGCCCCAGGCTACTCATCCTCCTGGCAGGTACTCAGGCCTATTCTTAAACCCCTCTGGGTCACATCCAGATAACTGGCTTTGATATCTGCCAACAGCCTAACTATTGTACATAATACGTACGTAATGTCTGGTCATCAAAAACAGGAATTCACCGTTCTATAAATATCTGTGTGCATAGTATTGTGTTAGGGAACACAAAGTCCTGCTCATGCTTTTGCCCAGTTATCTGCAATAGGGTTCCTTCACTTAAAACAAAATAATCTTCTTATCATGTTCATTTACTATATGTGATATTAAATACATCAATAGTGCATAATTCCCTGCAAGTAGTGAGTAGAAAGATGTGAGGGGGAAAAAATAAGCATGCATGCATGCAAGGTACCAAAAACAACATCACATATCATCTGGTTTGACAGGTTGATACTTCCTGCAGATCAAGAATAAGGAACATACCTTTATACTGAGGGGTGAACTTCCTCATTTCTGGTGGGAGGCTCTTGTAAAACTGGTGCTCCCGTGGGATGAGGGGCTTGCAGATGGTTTGTTCCCCAAACCGCAGCACACAGGAGTGGCCTCCCACCTGGTGCACGAAGGGCTCAAGCATCACCCCTTTTGGAGGATAAGGAGTTCCGTCCGCCTGCATGAGCGCTTCCAGAGCGGGACTCATCCTCACTCCGCATCGGACAGCTGAGCTGTGGGGAACCACGTCGTACGGGAGGCAGGAGGCTCGGCTGCTTGTGTGGCTCCCTATCCTCGGCTCTTCTCTGGTGGATCGTAGGGGGCGCTGGTGTTCGCCTACTCGAGCGCAGCAACGAAAAACAAAGGCCCGAACAGGAAGGGCAGAGGCAGCGACAAAATCCTCGATTCCCTTTGATTTTCCTCGACCAAAGACAATTTACGAAAATCCTCAGTTGAGTGAGATACTCTCCGTGTTTGTACGTTTAATAAAAGGTTTCTTATGCAGCTGTAAAAGCTGCTAAAACGTTTTACATAGCGTGTGATTGTGACGCTCACTTTTTCCTGCCGTTACCGAAACTGACGACTGAGCTGATCCACTAGCAAGAAAAACAGCACAGAGCTCCGCCCACCGCCGCGGTCAGCCAATCAGAAGGCCGCTACTGTCGCTGGGAGGAGACAAGGCACCTAGAGAGGATCAAGCAGATCAGACAAACAAAGAGGAAGGAGAGGAGCAGGGGGAGGGGAGAGCAGGAAAAATACTAGACAAAAACACAACACTCACGGATTTCATTTCATGGACTTCTGGGACATAGTGCAGTTGTTGACTTGTGTTGATCATTTCTAACCCCCTTTGAGACAAACTGCTATTTGAAATGAAGGCCAGAAGGGAAAATACATCTGTTTGAGAATGGTACAACTAGTGTCTTTTTTCTTTTACTTAGTAATTTTTACTTAATATTTTCATATCTCAATAATAAATATGAAATATGTCTAAATGTGTCATAGGCTCATCTTGATGTCAACTGGCAAGTCAAATATTTAATCTGTTATTACATTTCAATATTTCAGTTGCATGTCAAGATGTTTGTATAATACCTGTATATTATTAAAAAAAAAACAGCTGAGAATGTCTCAGGCCTCACATCAATGTCATTAATGTCACAAAGTTTGAAAATTCCTTTGTTTAGTGTGTTTTACATTCATCTTTTGAATTGTGTTACACTTAGAATCTGCATTAATGTCCTTCTGGATGGATGGATGGACCATTTAAGAATCATAAAAGCCCTAAAATAATGCTGTACCTTGGTGTTTATTTTGGTGTGTGGGTAAAACGTTTTCAGGCCATCAAGGATTTGTGTTGCTGAAATACCACAGTCAGCCACAAGAAGGAAGAAAATACAGCAGACATGTCCTGATGTATTCAGATGTCTAATACATGTCCATTATTAAAAGACTTGAAAAAGGGAAGGGGTCAGGCATTGATAAGGAATAATCCATTATACTTTGGTGCAGATCTGTAAAAAGAAGAATCCTGGAAATTTGATTGAATTACATAATGGCCTCGGTGGAGGTAAACATTTTCATACTATCTTTTTAGATAAAAATGTTTGCTGATAATGTTCTCTGAAGCCTTGAGATGGTCATTGTTACATAGATTTCTTTGGAAGAAAGGTGGACCTGGAACAGAGTGAGTGGTGGAATAGAAACTGACCACATTGACATAGTTTGTCATTTAACACCAAGATTTTCAGCTCATAAATCAAAATCATTGACAGTTATGGTAGCATAATGTATAAGCACACTCACCAGTGCTAGCAGACCTCAATACAAAGCTATCTTACAGATCATATAACCCAATATTAATTAATGCTAACATTAATCAATGCAGCTAAATTATGCTAAGTAGTGAGAGAGAGTTAAATTAGGCAACTTAATTTACCCCTAATGGGAAATTCACAAGCAGTTGTTTCACATGCACACAACAAAGTAAAGATTATAGGTATATGGGGCCATCAAATTAATAATAACATTCAACAAATAAAAATACATAACTAAAACCCAATTAATGAAAATAGTCAAAAACACCTAAAATGGGTGGGGTCTGTGTTTGATGGCTGAATAGCAGAGGGAATAAATGACAGTTTGTTTACATTGTAGGCAAATTACAGTGTTGACCAGAAGGCAGCAGTAAATACTGGGTCAACAGAAGTACTAGTAAACTTCATAACAGTCTTTTCAGTTTAATTTACCAGCCACAATCGCAGCAGATCTACCAGTCATAGAAAAAAATGTGCTTCACAAAAAAAAGCTCTGAAAGTCTAAACGAGCAGCAAGCTTCGTAGCTGTTAATAAAAGCACACCTGTTAGACACAGAACTCACTTGTCACCAGCAGCCACTCCTTTAATAATACAAACATTTTTATTCATTTTAAAGTGTCACATACTATTACCATAAAATTATGCAGACTAAAAAGGGGTTTGTATCAAGCTATAGCCATTTATTTCTACTCTTAAATACAGACAGTTTAAAATGGGGGTTTGAGTCACTTTTGGAATCAGCCCCATGTGGTCATTCAAGGAACATTCAAGGAACCTGGAGGTCTACAATTGACAAAAACTCACCAATCTTACTGAAATGGTATTTTTCCTCTCAGTTTAATCCATAGACTATGCAGAGCAACAGCGCTTCATGTTTAATGCAAATCATTTCAATATTCCCCTGGTAGCTGACTGCAGTAAAGATCATACACCTCCATGTTATTTAATAAGAGCCACACCAAAATATACACATTTCTTTTATGTATTAATTTTTTTTCCAGCAGCATTTTAGGTAGACTTAAATAGGCACATTTGCCTTATTTTCGTAATCTCGGTGGTTGACTACAGTAATAATCTACTGCAGTCCTGAATCTGTTACATATGTGGGCAAAAACCAGTAAGGATCTGTCCTTGAATCCCCCAACGCATACACTTAAGCTCCCAGTCACACATGCATTACAATATGATTCTGGCTTCATCCATGCCACTTCCTCCCTGGCATCGCAACATTCATCTTTTTATACAATCTAGGGTTTTATAACAATCTGAATGCTTGCTGAAACCTGACCAGGATGACATAATATTTAATGTGAAACTTACCACCATGAACATCTTTCTACAACCATCACATACAAACAAAATAGAGCATTCCTTAAACAATTTTCATAGCTTCACAGTTGATCATTTATATCTCCGTGAGCAGCATCCTTTTGCAACATGCCATGCATTCCAGTGACAGATGTATGTTTGCCTATTTCTAAAAATAGTCACCAGATAGCAATATTTGGGGGTCTGTTATTTAAGGTTTGCTTACACAAAGAACATTGCAAGACACAGCAAGATAATGTGATAACCAGGTCAATGACACATTTTTTAGTTGTGTAAAGCCCTAAACTTGATTTGTATAACTTTCAACAGCCTTGTACAATAAAATGTCAAGATATATTTGATGTAGAATCTACTGATGCCTGAAAATACACTGTATGAACAGAGAACATTTAATACTTCCAGTAAGGGTTAGTGTCTAAAGCAATTATGAGAACACATGCTGGCCTTTATTCACTTAACTTTGGCTCTTTGTAAAGTGAGTAATTGCTGCTCATTCTACAAGGTTCTGACATACGGAACAAGGCCTACATTTTTTGTGAGTGGCAGGCGACCTAATGTGTCTGACTTGTGTGCCAGGCCATACCAACTGGTAGTACTGCCAGAACAGGTCACTGGACGGTTACAGACTAATCACATGCTAATCTCTGATGTTCCAGTTCTGCACTGGGATTACAAATGGAAGAAAGGATCCCAGACCCTGGCAGGCAGGAGATTAAGTGGTCAGCACTTGCACAGGGCATCTACTCTTCTCTTTCTGGAGTCTCACAGGTAGAGTCTTGATCTGTGATCATGTGATCTGATGTAAAATGTCAATATTCACGAAAAAGACATTTGTTTTAGATGCTTTAAAACTTAGAAATACATGTTTAGAAGGTTTAGAAGGTAACTTGGTTAGAAGGTTAGAAGAAAGTGTATTTCAGTCAGAAAAGCAAGGTTTCACTTTTTGTAAGACTGTTTTGCAAATCTGAAACAATATCAATTCTTTCACTCACTGTCTTAAACTGACTCCCTCCAAAACACAAACATTCATATTTTACAGTCTTAAGGATGTGCATGTGTGTTCATATGTATTGGTACGAGTCATCATCTTTCTAGCCTCGTCACTCCAGCCTCACTGACTCATCGGTGTTATTTCAGCTTAGTGAGGCTTCCCTCTGAACTCATGGGTCCATGCTCCAGGACAATAGGTCCAGGCTGTGCCACAGGGCCATCAATCCAGCTATGAAACAAAGTAGTGATGCAATTTCCAACAACCTCCTCCATGCACACTGTCTAATGCATAGCCTTTAATAAACACAGCAGTTGCTGCAAACTCACCAGAGATAAAGCAGAAGTCACAAGAAATACAACCATATACAAATGCATTAGCTCTCAGGGAATATACATTCTACTGTTTTTCAATGGCACAAACATGGCGGTTCAAAAAACTATATATTACAACCACAGTTGTTAGTTGTTTTCTGTAACTCGGCTTTTTCATGTTGAAAACTTGTTACATCTAATGCATTATAAGATGATCCATATCTGATCATATTTTCTTCAGGAAATGTTTCTGTGGGCCTAACTAAGGTTATACAACACACCAGTGTGAATAAACAAAGACACATTACAACTAAAAAGTCCCATAACTTTTGATCAGTTTACACCTAGCATCCACACCACTCCAATGTTTTAACTTCCTGAAAGTCGAGAACTGTTCGGAAATGTCACTGACCCTGTTTTAATTTGGAAGCTCTGGGTTTGAAGAGTAGACAGACTAAAACAGTAACATTCAGAGAGCATGATAGAAACAGCTAAATGTGTTACCCAATTGGGTTTTATTAGTATTTGATTTCTTTTCCTGATTCATCAACCTCCTTTCTCAAATAAAAAGCAAAATAGCACAATGAGCTATTCAACACAGACAACTAAATTAGTTATTTTAGTTGTTTCCTTTAGGAGTGATTTGGACTTACTTTCTCCTTTTTACCATGCCACTGCTGGCCACAAATGATCAGAACTCCAGTATCACCACCTTTTTTTTGCAACACAATATGTGTTTCAGATATCTTAGAATCTTCTAATATTATTTTTGGACTTTCCTAAAATGGCAGTTTAAACAGAGATAATTGTACACACTGTTTCCATGCACTTTTCATCAAGTTTTGTAAAACCATCTCCTTACTTTCTACACAATCCTCAAGGACACAAAGACAGACAAATGTGTTTGATCACGTAACCTTTACAGTTAAACCCTACATTTCATTACAAATGATAATAGTTAAAGAGATGAGACATTATGATAAATTAATCCATTGAAAAAATAAAATAATGAAATGTAATACACTACCTAAAACCTTAATCTGACACCAGAGTTTAATCAATACTCCTCTGACTATGCCTTTGGAGACTTTATAGTTTTGTTAATTAAAATAAACTGCTCAGAGAATAACTCAAATTTCCTCTAGTATTGTGGTGGAAGTGATTATCTCAGCATACCTTCACTTTCCGCTGTAAATAAAAACAAGGCTAGAGATAAGCTGCGAAGGCAAGTGATTTGTTTGTTTTTTTTTTGTCAGTGTGTGACATTGGTGTGTTGTTAAGATGATGGCAGAAAAATGCTTTTGCACTACATTAAAAATGTTTTTGTTGCCCTTTTTATGGATTTCTCTGAATATTATAGGGTCTCAGGTGTTACTACGCTGTCTACCAAATACACTGTAAAACCAGATAAATTAATTGTACTCAAAAATTTTGCTGAAACTGATTCCATCAAAATTTTTAGGTATACTATACAAACTCATATTTTAGTTATGAGATATTTAATTTTTCAGTACTAATAATCTAGTACTGTTAGCTTATACTAACTATTTAGTTAAAAAAAGTCAAACATTTTGTTTTGTAAGTGCTCAAAAAATTAAGTACTAATAAAAATACAGTATTATTAACTCCAAAGTATTCTTTGAATGCGACTCTGCATTTAAGTTAAATGCACAAAACAAATGCACATCACTAGCACATATGACATGTACAGTAAACCCCAGTAAGTTGAATATACTTAAAATAAGTAAATAAACAACCAGAGTGGCCACATAACAGTAAAGTTATTGTTGTTCCTAAAGTCTTCACTCATGGTTTTGTTCTTAAAAACACAACAAGATATATCCCATGCCAAAGTACAGTGACCCCAATAGGCACAACTCGACCCCATGAGGAATGTTTCTGCCTAATATCGTCCCAATCCTCC
>JAPTYR010000025.1:25283166-25293759 GCA_029814505.1 Siphamia roseigaster | reverse complement strand
GACAGACAGACAGACAGACAGACAGACAGATAAACACTGGCAAAAACATAACCTCCCTGGCGGAGGTAAATATTCAGATATGAGGATATTTACTTTCCTCTACATGAGGCACAGCCATATAAAAAGTTATCCATTTTACAAATCAAAACTTCCTGAGTTGATGTCATGCATTTTTCTGTAATCATATAAAAACACGAGACTTGCCAATAAAACCTCATACAGTCAACAAGTATATCAGGAACTACTGCAATCTGCAGTGTTTACAAAAGGAGGGATCACCACTGGGAAAATGTAATGAGTCAGAAAAAGAAACTTCACTGATAATATTGGAGCAACAAGGCTCATAAAAATAAAAAAAAAACATTTTGATACAAAGGTAAATTGACAGTTCATGTCAAAACTTAACCCTTTGTAGACATATGATGAATGAAATGAAAAGTAATTTATTTTCCCTAGTACTGCTTGCTTTAAATTAGCAAATTTGCCATTTCATCTTCTGTGACTTTGAAGAGCAAACTTGAAATCTCAAAACCTCAAATTGGATTCTTCAAGTCTATTGACACACTCTTAAAGTGCATTCTTGAGGTTGCAGTGACTCCTTTAAAATTGCAATAAAGGCCTGTGCACAGCCAAAAGAGCTAAGAAAAAGCTACTGTCTTGTCTGATTTCTTCAACCCCAGGTTACAGCCACTGAGAGAGAAATGCTGAAATTGCTTGCGTATTGTGTATCATTCTAATGAGATGCAAAACCAAGTTCATTTGAAATCTCTAATGCTACCGAAACTGTCTGTGGAAGTTGAGTACAAGTACAAATTCAATTCAAAGTGACAACACAAGGCGTGCATAGGTAACTACATGATGTCAGGAAGGCCCCAAATAAGCAGCACAGATAAATATAAGCAGTCACCAGATGGCTGAACATCAGCTGATTATGGTGTTTAAAACTGTTGCAGCCTTCTTCAATTATAAGAGATAATGCTGTGTTATCAGGGCACAGACATTCAGCCTGTCAGAACCAACCAGCCAGACTCTGACCTGCTTTAGAATAAAAAAAAACACCAGCTGAGTGATATACTAAGACCAGTGTAGGAAGGGTCCAGGTCAAGGTTAAGGTCATATCGTATCTGTTTGTAAACATACATATCACACTGTAATGTGAGGTATGGTATTTTAGAAAGAGAAATGACTGAGTGAGTGTGAACGAACATGTCTGTGGGAGTGTCACTGTCACTGCTCATGTTTCTATCTATGTACAGATCATCCTTCACATGCCTGTCCGCAATGCAACGAGATGTGCTTGCTTGCCTCAGTGTTGTGGCCCACTTTCTGCATAAAGTCGATCAATTCTAGTTCTGCTCTCACACATCACCATGGGAACAGTCTTGATAGGATAGTATTCATGTGAGTGGTGTGGGAAGAGATATCTGAGGTTCACTAGGTAAGTCAGAACAAGATGCAGAGTATATCAGGAGAACAGATTTAACATTTCCACATATTTTTAACACATTGTGCACATGCTGAATATGAGTCTTGTGACAAACTAATGATATAAATTAATAATTATCTTTTAGTATCTGTCTACCACACTACACCCATCCATCCACATCATTTTATTTATAATACTTTTTTTATTTATTTATTTTTTTTAACTTTTATTACTCTACTTGGCAAATTACCCATTAGGGGTGTAATATAATACTTAAAACACATGCCAGTTTTGCAATATATAATTTTATGATACTGTATAGATCTGCTGTCAAAACCACTTGAATCTGCACTTGAGTTTTTGCATTTAATACAGCAGTTTACTGAAAATGCAAACATCAGTGGCAGACATTGGTTTACTTTGAGTTGTGTTTAAACTCCTGACGACTATTCTCTATGGAAATCAGCATAAATAACTTACAGCAGTGTACTATACTGCAAAAAACAATTAATTATAACCCTTGCATCTTGCTATACATTTTATATTTTTTTTATATTTTTATATTTTTATATTTTACATTTATATATTTTATATATCGGCCAGCACCCAGACTCACTGGTCATCCTCACCCTTACCTTGACTCCTCATTTCCACTCCAGATCTAATGATGACATGTGATGTCATTGTGTATGATTTACATGGACAAAAATTGCTGCAGATTAAATATTACCAGTCCAGGCTGTGATGGTTTTGATTGCACGTCGCCGTTGGGCACAGTCCAGGCCAGAACACCATGTGTTCACCCTTAGACAGCCTGGCCCTTGTCTCACTTCCTGTCTGGCCCACCATCAGACCCCATAAAGTCTGACGATGGTGGGGTTCACTCTCAGACATGTGACTGCAAATCACTTGGCAGGGACAAATATCTATACATAGTGCAACCTTCCACACGTTTCACACATCAACTCCTTATCAAGCTTTAAAATCATTCCATAATTGTTTAATTAAAAATAGAAAAAGATTAGAATCAAGTAATTTTTTTAAAACCTGAATGTATATTAATTGATTTCATGAAATTTCTGCATGAGGAAAGCAACCACTACTAAATTATTGTAAAGATTTGTGGATGCTTCTATGTTGAAAAAAGAGCATTTGACAGGGAATACATTTTCCAATAGGCTGAAGAAAGCCACTCATTAGTATAACATTTTATTTTTACTACTGTACACTCAGAGACTGTCCTGAATGTGAACTTGTCTACTCAAGGATGTCAACACCTCTACTATTTAGGTCCTTGGCTATTTAGCCAGAAGAGAACAGATGCACACAGAAAGTACACACAATATAAATGCTTTAAACACATTTTCAGATACTGTATGTCTGAAGACACAGAAAACACCAGTGTTCACACTTTTGTATCACAAGTACATATGAACGATCAGCACTTGGGGCCAAGCAGTCACTATCAATCACCACTGCAAAAATAATCAGGATGATGAATGAAAGCAAGGACAATGCAAAATCATGCGACATGACACAAACTAATTAAAAGTCTATTTCAGTTCAGTATGCTCTGATAAATCTCAGTAACAAAATCCACAGTATTTATCTGTTTACAGGACACACTGCTTGAGTCTTTTGGATCCAGTCCAGTACAGATATAGAATATACAGCAGAGTTCTGCATGCTTCAAAAGCAGCGGGTGAAGAATATTGACAAAAAGAAGACCTTTAAGAGCCCATGGCCTAGACAAGACATTTTTTTCTTCAGGGGAATCATGAACGTGCTTATCTCTGGTATGTTCCCTTTGGCTTTCTGAAAGCCTGGGTTTAACCAAATACAATGTGGAGTTATAAATATCAACCACTCTGTACTTTTGCCAAACAATTGTAGTCTGATGAATGCAGCCTGTGATACTTACACTTTTATTTACTAGTGTTTTAAAAGAAAAAGACTAGCCAATATGAGATGATCTGAGGAAGTTTTAACAGTGAGAGTCTTGCAGGTCTGTCTTACCGCCTGCAGCTTAACTGTACATTAATGAGTTCCATATGACAGGAACAGGCAGAGAGCAAGTGAAAGAGTCAGATTTATATAAACATGACCACTCCTACTCCCCACGTGTCACACAGGATGTCACGTGGAGCCTGAGACTGCCAAAAATGAGAACCATAATATTTTGATTTTCATGCACACACACACTATATATTCTTCCTGAGCTTTGACACATGAATACTGAATATCCTGTCCAAAGCAAACAAACAAAGTTCAGAGACATTAACCACTGCAGCACTTCCACGAAAATGAAGTTCATTGGGTCATATAGAAATACACATGGTGTAGAATGGAGCTAATTAAGCTTTAAATTGTATTATATATATATACATAAAGAAGAATGTGCAGAAGAATGTGAGTATAAATTGGATAAAGGATGGTCTAGTTTTGGATTTGGGACAAAAAGTACGCATGCATATCTCTAGAGCTCACAAGATGGTTGGAAGAAAATACTGTTTTTTTTTTCTTCCCTTCATGAATAGAATTTGCATTTAGCTGTGAAAAGTGCAACTATGATTTTTTTTTTCTGGTGCAAAGTTCACGGACATACGTTTCCTCATTTTGGTGTACTATGGTCTCACAGTCAAGTGTAGGCCAGTTCTACTTTTTCCAGGAAAAATGGGGTAAACATCATCTGCTGAAAGTCAGAACCAAGACTCCACCCCACTTGGCAGGACACAGAGAGCGTGTTTTTGTTTTCAGTCTGCAGATGTAAGGGCTTTTGGAGTTCCCTCACATATCGGTGTGTGAGCATGTGCAGTGTGTGTGTGTGTGTGTGTGTGTGTGTGTTTATATGACAGTATGAAAGGGAGTATAGGGCCTGTATGTTCCAGATGTGTTATGTAACTATCCACTAAATCTAATCTGACTATATTTGAACCTCATGACACATATTGATCTGGAGTACTGGCTGTTCAAGGCAGATAGTCCACAAATGCAAACATAGAGCTGAAAGTTAGTTTTTTCAAGACATATTCATTTCAGTTGTTGTACAAAATGTACCGAGATCACAGTTTACTGCTAAAAAACTATATTTGCAAATATTTAAATCAAAATGAAAACTATAAGCAATAATTGACACAAATTTTACCTTTAATCTGTATTATCATACTGAGGCATTTCAACTTTGACCTAAAAGTGAACGAGGATTGCCTTACAGGTGTGTGCCTGCACTTGCCTTACAGTTCTAGTGATGTGTGTTTTGTTCAGAATGGAATGTATGTTATACACTGGCAGGTATAGATTTCCAGGAAATTTCAAGTGTTTTTGCAGCTTGGTGTTAAACCTTAAGGGTTTTTACTAGGATTGTCAACATTAATGCATTAATGTGGATTAATCCATTATCATGATTAATCTGATTAAATTTTTTTATTGTAATTAACCCATCTGCAGAACAGAATGATTCTGAATGTGTATAGCAATGCATTTCAGACAGTTTGTCTGAGTTGTTGGCATTGTACACGTGCAAATGTGCAGATGGAAAGATGGAAGATGATAAAAAGGATGACATTTGAGTACAAAACACCCCTAAGATGGAACGGTCAACCACCAAAAAGGTATTTTACACACACTGCAGAATGGATTTTTCTTTTAACTGAAATTCTTCCAGCTTAAAATACTACATTATTGCAAAGTGTATGTTAGTCAGGGATTCTGCTAGCACTTAGGCTAACACATTGCCGAGCTTGCAACAAAAAGGTTAAGTGCATATATATTCACTTCTTTCTTGAGTCTGTTTGTTCATGAAAAATAAAATCCAGAATTAATTTTTTAAATTAGATTAATTATTTTACATTACAAAAAGTAATGGTATTTAATCGTGATTAATTGAAATTAATTCACAGGAACCCTGTGATTCATCTGATTAAAATTTTTTTTTTATCATAAGTCAGCACTAGTTTTTACAGAACATTATAATGGCTCAACGAAGATGGCTGTTGTCCTCTTGGATATAAAATGCCATCACTTCATCATTTTATCCTCTTACACATTTATGTTTTGTGAGGTCCGAGTGACCTTGACTTTTCACGATCTAAGTTCGCCTTTGAGTCCAAGTGAACATCTTTGCCCATTTTCAGAAACTGCATTAAGGCTACATTGAAATATCATGTTTACAAGAAAAGGACAAGCAAATTTCCAAAGGGAAATAGAAAGATTTACAAATCAAACAAATAACATGCAAAACATAAATCAACATGTTGTCCATCTACTGCGACACAGATCAGAACTACACTCAGGGCTCTTCCCAGACACTAGCATGAGAGTGCATGGCCTCCTTGCCACAACCTGAGTGCCTCCTTGCTCTCATGGGTGCTGTCATCTCACTGTTTCAAAGCGCAAGACTTGCATCTCACTGGTCAGTTAAGTATGATGTTAAGATAATAAAGTGCGGTCTTTGTTGAGAATAGTGACGTTATGCCAGCATTTAAAAGCCCACTTTGCACATGAAATTTTCCATCAACAATTCCAGCTGATGCGAATCATGACCTAGCGCAAGGCGTGCACGAAGCCTGCTGACCAGAAGACGATGTCTGCTTCCGCTTCTGGAGCCGCTTCCTTCTCCGGGGGGACCACCCTCCAGCAGAACCCCCCCTCCGGACCACCCCCGGCCTCATGCTTCGTGCGCTGGGGGGTGGTCCAGCATTCCTCCTTGCACAGAATTTCTGGGAAGAACCCTGTACACCCTTATCATTCAATACAAACTTTAAACCAATCATCATGCTCAATCAACACTGAAAAACTGAACAGACTAATAACATAAAAACAAAACAACACAATGCAAACTTGTTTCAAGGTTCTGTTTCAGTTCTGATGAATCCCCTCAGACAAAAAACAGAGTTCTGTCTTCAGGACACACTGCCATGATTTTAATGACATTTGGATCTAATACTTAAATCAAGCCTCGAAAGCAGCAGGAGGAGACTGTTGACAAAACAAGAAAGAAAATGTTATTACCCTGTGGCTTACATTAAGCATTTTTTCATAAGCAACAACATGAGCGTGTTCATCTCTGGTATGTTCCCTGCAGCTTTCTTTAAACCTGGCATTAATAGAATACAATCTGAAGCCATAAATATCAATTATCTTTGACTTTTACCAGAAACTCACATGTCTAGTCTATTTACTGGAGCTTACGATGTTTTTTCAGGTAAAACTAGTGCTGTTTTCAACAAAGGCCAGTTCAAATGTGATTAACAAGTGTCATATTCAGACAAATGAAACTGACAGGCGGTCGTCAAACATAACTCGAGGCATACCAAACGGTTTTTATCAGTGACAGAAAATTCAACTGTCATGTGATATACAAATAACAATGCACTTGTGGTATGATGGTATGTGTTCATGCAAAATGCAGATCCGGAGGTATGGGCAGACTAACCTGTTACACCAGACAAACAATGGCTAAACTATAATATGAGCCAAACATAGGGTGCAAGTTACATTTAACGCTGTTTACCCAGGGCAAAGTTGTACACAATTCTGGGACAGCATGTACACGGGACAATGTGTTTGTCTACTGATCATCACTTGGAAAAACATCAGAGTGCACTAGTCTCATTTGTTTCCAATTAGCACTCTGGCTGAAAGTGCTAATAAGTGTGGCTATGGTCAATATCTCACACAGTCTGAGCCAGACAAGTCAGCGATCGACTCTGCAGATATAGAGTGTTGCAGCACATCAACCTGCTTCTTTTGTTGCTTGATCCTTTAATGAGCTGTTTACTAAATGCACTAAGATGGTGTCTTCAGCTCTGAGTGATTTCCTGGCAATGACTGTGCTTACCAGGACTTGAGTAGAAAGTATTGGTTTATTTTGTTTGTGCATATATAAGCATCATGTGACATTTCCAAACTCTGGATAATACATTTGCTGGAATATGTCTGGTATAGTTAACAGAATGCCACACATCTAGCAAATCACATAAGAAGTACTGAATGTGATAGAAAGAGTTGAACAAAGTTTTGTTTTTCAGTGCTGACATTTTCGACTGATATTTTCTTTCCACTGAGTCACTGAACTTCAACATGACGTTCCCATCCCACCCAGAACAGCTGTACATTTTAAAAATAATCCATTGCTCCCTTCTATGACAGGATGGGAGTCACATCAGTCTTTAGTATGTCTTGTCACTCTCATCTTCCATTAGGACAGATACGGCAAATCTGAAATTCAGTGTAGACATTAAATAGCTGCATATGCTATGGACCAAAGCTGCTTTTTTTCCTCAGAAGTCATGGTCAAATTGATAGGAAGTATAGCAGATAGTCACAAGCAAGTAACAAGCAGCAAGATAAGATAGTATTTCTCATGTATAAGGGGAGATGTTCTGTATATTTAGGATATGGTGGTTTAAATAACACCATATCCTGAATATGATAAAACTAGTGGTGGGCTGTTATCGGTGTTAACGTGCTGTGTTAATGTGAGACTCTTGTCAGGCGATAAAAAAATATCACTGTTCATCTATTCTCAAAGTTTGGTTAGGAGCTGGGTCTTTACTACGCAAACTATGATGACCTTCACCTTGATATTTTAGCTCGAATGTATGACTAGCGGCCGATTGGGACTTGTCACAATTACGTCAAAATGCTAAAAATGGAACGACCTACTTTGCACGTTGTGTGGCAACGTTGAAGTCGGATAAACTATAGCATAGCTCAGTAAAGTGTATGGAGGAGATCCGACTTCTGGCTGTAATTTCATCGTAAACTTCAAATTCAACAAATCACTACTGCTTTGGTTTGTATCGAAGGGACTGGATATGGTGATAGTTATCACATGAAGGGAATCTTTTTTCGTTAATTTTCCTAAACCCGGAAGAAATCCAGAGAAATGCCGACATTGGACACAAGCTCGTAAATAAGAGGGATTTATTGTAAAAATGTGACCAAAGACACTTGTATGTGTTCTCTGTGTTTGGTTCAAAGGAGCTAACAACATCTGTGCAGGTATGTCTATGTTTAATAGCCTTTTCTTAATCAGCGGAATGAAAATGTAAACATGTGGTTGTACGTGGCATCACTCATCATAAAACTACAAACCAGTGAATCAGCATATATATAAAATAATTACATGGACCTAATTGTAAGCCTGTAGGTTAATAATACTTACTATTTAATTAGTAAAAATGTATCACAAGTACACCTCACTGAACATTTCATCAGTATCATAGTAAGTATCATAAAATAGTAAGTATCATAGTAAAACAGATTTCCCAAGCAGTTAGTGATGCATTTTGGAAACAGGAGTCCCTGGTTTAATGCACCACCTGTCTTAAAGAGATGGTTCAGGATTTTTGACATGAATCTGTATGACATCCTGTCAGCAGTGTCATACAGCCACACTGACTTACCCCTGACAGTGTCCTGTGAGCCGAGTTCTGGTCCAGTTTTTATTTTTTTATTTTTATTTTTTTTTGGCAAAAAGAAAGTAGTCTGGCAAGTTTGCTGGGACACTAAAATAAAACATTTTTCTTCTCAAAACAGTATGTGTTCAAAACAGTTATTTGTTTGCATCACAAAACCAATATCCATGAAAAAGTCACACCTCATAATCACTTGGCCCTACTTTCTCTCAATTACTATCAGTGCGCGCTGTCATGCTGCTGACTGCTGCGCACTAGTCAACAGCTGGTTTCTGTCCTTAGGTTGCAATGAGGACGTTTTCCATAAAACAAACTGAATCCATCTTCAACCACAGCTGTGACCCGGAGGTCAGATGGACCAGTGAGTTCAAAGGTCAAACAGTCATTAGACACAAGTAGTTACGCTCCTCCTACTTCTGAGTGTTTCCTTCTATAACAACGACGTCCCAGAGGCCAACTGGGTTCAGAGACAGTCTGTCTGTGCGTTGGACATGTGAGACAGTCTGTCTGTCTGTGTGTTGGATATGTGAGACAGTCTGTCTGTCTGTGTGTTGGACATATTGGGACACTACAGTGGTAGTTTTTCTGGGCTGTTAAATTCCACATGGTCCATGAGTCCAGTCTTGTTCTGTTCCGTGTGCAGGACTGTCTCTCATCTGAGTTATTCTAACTCTGTCCTCTTGACCCAGTTCGAGGACTTCCTCGTGGCCCCTGAATGACTCTTATCCATGAAAGCATCTTCAATACAGTGAAGAAGGGTTTTGTTCCAGGCCAGTTTTTATTCTGTGATGGTTTAGAACAACAGCGTGGACATAAAAAAGAGGAACCAGAACCATGAGTGGCCCTGCTTCAGTCTGAATGGACTCATTCACTGATGCACAGCTTCATTTAACATCAAAACATGCATCATTAACTAAACATTAACCCTATGCTCATCAAACCACCATCACAGCACAGCGGGGGGGGTTAGTTCTGGGGCAAGTTCTGGATAGAACATTAGTACATTACAAACATGGGTTAGAACATTCCATTTTAAGATAGGTCTGGTCCAGTTTAGGACAGATCCAGTCCAGTTTTCTGATCCAGTCCAGGTTCCTCTCTTCCTTATGGATCCATATTAAAGTTAATCCAGGCCAAAGGTGCTCTTCCTTTCCTCCATCTCCATCTTTGTGCATCTGAAATGTTCCATTTTTGTGTGTGAAGGTGGAGGCCACTTCCAGGATTAAGTTTCTCTAAAGGAATTCCCAACGTTCCGTATTCTCTCAGGGGTTTGGCACCTATGTGTCCTTTCTCCAGCAGGAGCTCCAATGACTGCTTCCACTAGAACAGACTCCCTAGTAGGGGTGTTCAACTCCTTGAGATCCTTGAGGTCCGGCATCCTGCATGTTTTAGATATTTCCCTCTTCCAGCACACCTGGAAGTCATTCCATTGTTATCAGGCTTCTGCCGCGCATGATGATGAACTGATCATTAATTGAACCAGGTGTTCTGTAAGAAGGAAACGTCTAAAACATGTAGGATACCGGACCTTGAGCACCGGAGTTGAATACCCCTGCCCTAGTCCATGTAGAACCCACCCCCAGTCCATGTGGAACCCATCTCCAGTCCGTGTAGAATCCAGTCCCAGTCCATTAGAATTAGGGATGGGAATTGATAAGATTTTAACGATTCCGATTCCTTAACGATTCTCTTAACGATTCTCATTTTGGAGAATGAAAGGGAAAGAAACATTTGATGCACTGAGTG